>OY992539.1:73461947-73719081 GCA_963921195.1 Pegoplata infirma | reverse complement strand
GAAGAATAGAGAAACCAAAAACGCAAAAATATAGGGCTGTCATTACAACCTATTTAGAAATTAATGGGACATATGTTTTTCTGTAGTGGGAAATTTGGTGTGGATTTCCTCATATTCTTCCCTTGCCCGTTACATTTTTGAAAGCAAAAATACTGAAGAAATCAAAATTTTCTGAACATTAGGGAAATGCAAAAAGTAAATTAAAACGCTTTTCAAAAATCCAACATGACAGATCGATGTAAAATTTTGTTAGCTAAAATTAGCTAAAAAAAAAGCTAAGATCTGTGGAAAGCACGATGCAGTACAAAGTTTGTACTACAAACCAAAATACCTAGACTCCTGAAGTTTTCTAAAAAAAAAATTATTTTTTTTACAGTTTTTTTTGCATTTTTGTTAAACAACTGAAACATTTTCATATCAGAAGAAAATATTGTGCATAATATTTTGTCATCTGTAGGTACCTATAGAAAATTTTTCATTAATTTTATTCAACTTTTAAAATTACCGTTCATATTCTAATACATATTTTTCTCATTTGAAATTTTAAAAATGACTTCTATCTTTTATAACAATACATCATTTTGCTCTATGGTGTTGTTTCTATCGATTTAACAAACAAACAAAAAATACTCAATGACAGTTTTGCGGGTAATTAATTAACTTGTTAATTAAAAGTTTAAAAACAATTAAATTAAAGTTTATAAAAAAGTGAAACTTTCTATTATAAACTAAATTTTACACCTGTTTATTTTACAATATGCAGATTCTGATTACAAAAAAAAACAACAAATATTAATCAAAATTTTATTAATTTTATTATCATATTTGCGAAGGTCTTTGTTTATATGGTCTTTTGTATGTGCATTGAAATTTCATATATTTTTTTGCCCATACTTTGTTAAACAACAATGTTGCTTAAAATTGCAAAAAAATAGCCGACATTAGAGTGACATTTTTTCTTCACTTATGATTTTCCCAAATTTCTGGCAATAGCTTTATTCTCCTAGGCCTACAAATTATGTGGTAGAAATTTGAGGTAAATCGGATTAAGTTAACCCGTGGCGCCCGGCGATGAAAATTTGAGATTTTTGAAAAAAAAAAATAAATAAAAAAAGGTCATGCGACACATCATATTTTAGAATTTTGTTGTGCCGAACACGAATACCAAAAAAAAATTAAAATCGGTCAATCGGTTTTTGAGATATTGCTATTTGACATTTTCAAAACTGGCAGATTTTTCCTACGTTCAAGATTTTTTTTTAATTCTGAAAATATTTTCTTTTTGTCTCATAGAGACGCCTAAAACAAGGTGGTACGAATTTGAGGTGAATCGGATTAAATTAACCCGTAGTACCCGGCGACTAAAATTTGAGATTTTTGATAAAAAAAAAATGCAACACATCATATTTATGATTTTTTTTGCGCCGATCACGAATACAAAAAAAATTAAACTCGGTCATACGGTTTTTGAGATATTGCTATTTGAAATTTGCAAAATTGGCGTTCAAAATGTTTCTTTTTGACGCTTTCATAGAGCTTGACACAAACATTTAAATTTAATTTGAGTCAATTCCAATCATTTAAACACCTTCGATTAATTATTTTTTTTTTTGAAAATTTTTACCAAAAACTCTAAATTTTGCTCGAAGGGCAAAATGGGTTATAATCATATAATAAATAAGTTGTATTTTCTTTGTAATGCGTTTTCTCTGGAATGCGTGGACTAGGGTTTCTAAATTCCCGGACTTTTTCAATTCCCGGGAAATCTTTTTAAAAAAATCGTATTCCCGGGAATTCCCGGGAATTTTTTAATTAAAACAAATTTTGAACTTTACGATATAAAAATTGTTATATTACAAATTATGGTCGTATTTTTCAATTTAAAACCATTTTAAATGTATTATTTGTAAAATAGTTTAATTAACCTCTAAAATATACGTAGAAAGTTCATAAAATCTATTTTTTGTAGAAATATTGGACCTTATCATTGTTTTAGTATTTGCATTGACGTATTTCCACTCCATGCAAAATTGTTCACAATTCGGAAATACCCGATTTTGCATTAAATGCAGTTTTAATTTTTTGGAAAATTTTTCTAATTTTGACTACGCCAACCGTAAGAAAATTATATCTTGAAGATATATTTAATTAAACTTTCGAATTATTAAAATTAATTGGTTTAAGGCATTCCGGCCAAAATGAGAACACCAATGTACTATATAGCCATTGTAACGACGTATTTTCACTGGTGGCTGGGATAGAAGTCGCGGCGGCCAAGATTCGTTACAAAATATTTATTTTTACGACCGATCGATATCAGGCTTTTACTTCATATATGAAATTTATATATTTTTTAAAATATTGATATTTTTGTTTAAACACTATAAAGATTGCTGTTCTGAATATGAAATACTAAATTCCGAAAGAAGAAATCATTGGAATTTTAGATTAAGAAAGCTTTGACCAATTTGCAACCAACATTTGAAGTGAAATTTAGTTTCATTCCGTATTTTGTCACGCAATCGATTAAAGAAAAATAATTATTAGGCCTAAATAATATGAAAGCTGAAGCATATCCTCACTAGTTTTTCTTTAAAAATTTTAATTCTTTCAAAGTTTTAATGTCATATTTTATTAAATCATTTAAGATTTAAAAATGTGTAAATTAAATATATTTTTATTAAAAAATTAGCGAAGAATTCCCGAAATTTCCCGAAGAAAAAATCCCGGGATTTTAAGAAAAATATTTCCCGGGAATTCCCGGGAAATTTTTCCCGAATAGAAACCCTAGCGTGGACCGATTTTGTTTCCCATGAAAGGTGACGTCAATGCCATGGTTTCTATGTGTATACGGTCTTTGTATGTGTATTGGTTCATGAGTTACATGCATTTTAGTGAACATACCTATTAATGGAAATATTTGCGCAAATGAATATATTTGAAGAGGGTGAAATGGGGTAAACAATTATACATTAGTACTTTTCAGAGTTCGATTATCAAACTAGAAACTTCAATTCAAAGGGGACAAAAAAGGGGATAAACAGGGAAAATGGTAATATTTTAATACTATTTTTATAGCATTTTATAAGCATTTGCATTACAAAGTGTACAGGGGAGGGAGTTCACTAGTTAAGTTTAAATAACAGTTTGTCCCAAGCTTCATAAATAGGGATGCGATTTCCATGCAAATGCATGTTTTTTGTCGATAGTCTAAGAACGATATCGACCAATTATCTTTCCGAATCAAGAAATTTGCGTTAAAATGGCATCGATTTGTTTTCGCATATTTTTGCATATTTTGGTCAAAATGCATACTTTTGCATATTTTGGTTTTAAATGCATATTTTGTGCATATTTCCATTTTTTAAGTGCATATTTTTGCATATTTTGGCATAAATTAGCAAAAACACAAATTCAAATTTATTTGTTTCGACAACTGTTTAAAATTTTAAAAAATTATTTCGAAAATAAGAAAAAATTTTTTTTTTATTATTTTAAATTTTTTTATAGATTGTTTTAGTTTCTAAAAAATATTGCTTACATAAAGTTTTAAATGTTACTATTCAAACCCGGCATTATTTTTCACTTTTTTAGAAGTTTTTCGCATGAAAACAAGATTTTTTTTGCACAAATTTTATTTTTTAGTGCATATTTTTAGGTTTTTTAGTGCATATTTTTAATTTTTTAGCGCATATTTTAAGCGCATATTTTAGATTTTTTAGTGCATGAAAATCTCATCCCAATTCATAAAATAGTCAATGGAAAAAAATTTAGATTTTTTTAAAACTTTTCTGTGTTATGTCAATACCAAGGTTTTAATGTATATACGGACTTTTTAAGTGTATTGGTTCATTAGTTATATGATTTGAGTGCATTAAATATAAAAACAAGTTGTATTGTGTTTTTAATGCGTGTTCTCTAATGCGAAAACCGATTTTATTTCTCATGAAAGGTGACGGTTTTTATATGTGTATTGGTTCATGAGTTACATGCATTTTAGTGAACTTACCTGTTAATGGAAATATTTGAAGAGGGCGAAATAGGGTAAACAATTCTACATTAATACTTTTCGGAGTTCGATTTTCAAAATTGAAACTTAAATTCAAAGTGGACAATAAACGGGATAAACAGGAAAACTTGGTACTATTTTGGTACTATTTTTATATCATGTTTTCCAAGCTTCATTAAATAGTCAATTTAAAAAAATTTGAGATTTGTTTTAAGAAACCGCCTTTTTTAGATTTTTTTTTGTCAAATTTCAAATGGTGATATCTTGAAAACCGCTCGGCCGATTTTAGAATTTTTTTGATATTCGTTTTAAGCATGCCGGAATCAATTAAAATAATGTATAGCGAGATAAATATTTTTATTTTTCATTTTTTTAAAATATACCAAAATTTTGGTATAAATTTTCCAAAAATCCAAAACTTTGATCAAAGGAGGATCAAATTAAGTTTAATTAATGATTATCTCAAACTCTATGAAAGGGGAAGAAATTTTAAGATTTTTTTAACAAAAAATTTTGATATTGAAAAAATCCTGCCACTTTTTAGAAATTTTAAATTGCAATATCTCGAAAACCGTTTGGCCGATTTTTAATTTTATTTTGATATTCGCATCAAAATTAATAAATATGGTGTATCGCAAGACAGATGTTTTTCATTGTTTTATTTTTTTAATGTTCAAAAATCCAAAACTTAAATTGCCGTTCGCCACGTGTTAATTTAATCCGATTGCCTTCAAATTTGTACCACATAAGTTTTAGGCCTAGAAGAATAAAAATTTGCCCGAATGTCTAAAATCAGAAGAAAAACTTTTTTTGCCATACAAAAAAATGCCGCTCTAAGCCGACTTTTATAAAAAACATCTTTTGTTTTTGTAAAACATTGTTAAACATCACAAATTATAGACAAAACACGACACTCGACAAGTTGTAAAAATATCAAAGTTTGCAAGGCAAAACTTGAATTTAGAAATATGAGTTCATACACCCCTTTTCAAGCAAGTTTAGGTTGTGTTAAATCGTGACAAAATCGGCTAATGGGATTTTACTCCTCTTTATTTTGAACATTAAAAATCGTTAACACGAAAATCCTAGCTGATCCTGTTTTCGAGTTATTGCTAAATGATTACACTGTTCGACAACAATAACCTTTCAGTGAAATATCCAACTGATTCTTAAAAATTTTGCTCTCCTGAATCTGAATCTGCCACCCAATTTTTTCTAGCACGTACACTGAAAAAAAAAATAACTATACTGAAATTAAATAAACACTGTGTTGACACACTATTTTTTTTAAAGCATCTACGTAATATTGCCTTTCAGTTTTTTTTTTTTAAGTTTAAAATAGTCTTACTTTCAACAAAGAAATTTTATTTGTTATGGTTTTAAAATATCACAAATTTATCTAGCTCAAAATTGAGCTTTGAAAAAAATCGACCGTTAGGTGAAAAAAATAAAATGTTTTGTGCGCATCTCTCTCTAATCTGAAAAAAATTAATATGTCATATGTGGCGTATGATTATTTTTATTTATTAAACCACAATGTCTTGTATGGGTTGCGTATGATTAACATTTATTTAAATTTTATCTAAACTTGTTTTGACCAAAATCATGCAAAACATGCTAAACATTTTCCTACTTTTAATAAAAATTTGATATAATAATAATTTTTATGTTTTAAAAATCAGCATCTGTGGATCAATAAATACTGTTTTGATTTTTTTTTAATTTTTTTGGAATTTGGGTTAAAAAACATAACCGACTGAAGATGCTTTTGAAATTTTTTTTCCTAAATTTTCCCAAAATAATATCATCCGTGACCATTTTTTTTCGAGTATTCCAATACGAAATCCGGCAGTTTAGATAATTTAATTTAAAATTATCTAAACTGCCGGATTTAATTTAAAAAATATTCTATTAGAACAAATAAAGATTTTTTAAGATCTAAAAACGGATTTATCAAAATTCCAATCATTTCTTTAAAATATTCAGTGTAATAGAGTTTCCGCCTACAGATACCAACTTGGTTTACATTCCTTATCCTTTTACTTAAATAACAATTAGAAACATTTTTATATTTCAATAAAACAAAGCAATAAAAATGAAAATATTAAGCCTGTCATAACTACTTGACGTTTAAGGCTAATAGGTTTTCCGTATTTTTGTGTTGTTGTTGTTTTTACTATTTCCTAGTCACTCTTTGCACAACACTCACATACAAAGCAGTTAAGGGATTTTTAGTATTTGTATGAAGTTGTGATAAGATAAGCAAGAAAACACAAATACACACACACACATGTATTCAACAACATTTATGATGTCTCATGTTGATGATGAGGATGGATGTTGGTGGTCTGCAAGCAGTTATTAAAAGAATAAAATCTTAAAAATATTTTTCTATACCATAAAACTGCAGTATTGGGGGGATTCTCACTTTGTTATTCCATGTGTAACGCATCAAAATATCGGTCGAGAGTTCCATAAAGAATGTATTTGATTAATTACTCTAGCTTACAAATTAAAAAAAAATTCGATCCATAACATTATTCATTGATTTTCCATGTAAAATCACAAACTTCGGGAAAAAAGTAAATTCTATTGAAAATTTCAGAAAGAATTTGTTTTTTTTAATTTATTTTTCACTTTACATATCAAGTCAGATCTATTACCAAGAAAATAAGAGGCCTTTTAAAAACATACGTTGAAAAATGTAAAAGTTACGTGCATTTGATTAAAAATGCAGAAAATCAGTTATATACAAATACTGTTATATTTGTGGAGCATTTCGTGCCATATCGCACACTTTCGTACACGACCCCCTTCGATTTCGATAATTTTCTGAAATGTTTTAATACGTTTTAAATGCAAATTTCATACCAATTTGCAGCCTTTTATTAGAAGTTAGTTTTGAGCAATCGATTTTTCAAAATGGCGATATTTTCAAAAATATCAAGAAATTAAAATTTTCAATTAACTTTGAATAGAAAAAAATATCGATATCTTTGAAAAGTTGGACAACATTTTGTTGGCATTCAAATGTAGTATAAGAAAAAATATGAACGAATTATTCGAAGTAATTACCACTTGCATTTTAACGTTTTAAAAATAAAATCGATTTTTTTAAAAAATCCGAAACTTTTGATTTAAAAAACAAAACTAAAAAGTCGACTCTTTATTACGCAACATTTAAGATGTAAAATTTTGAAAACAATATTGGAACGTCCGTTTTTCCTGGCAAGGACACCATGGATTTCCAAAAGCAAAATTTTATATTAAAGTCTAGAATTTTTTTTTAACGCTGTTAAAATTTCAGAGAGGTGTTTTTTCGTATTGTCAAGCAATCCATTTTCAAAATTTGTTGTAGAGCCCAATAGTTGATTTTTTGGCTTTAGACTCAAATAGTTGGCTTTAGACAGTATTTGTGTGTTTTTTCCTCGGAAACCGTACGTTGTACGAAAAAACTATCTGTGACAATATTGTTAATAAAATTATGGAGATTTAAAATTTATAAACAAAAAAAAAGTATCAAAAAAATGTTAACAAAAATTTTTAAATAAAATTGCATGTCCTTTTTTTCTGGCAAGGATACCATGGATTTGAAAAACCAAATTTTTTCTTAAAGTTTAGAATATCCTTTTAACCCTGTTAAAATTGAAGAGAGGCGTTTTTTTTGGTATTGTCGAGCACTAAATTTTAAAATTGTTATTAAAGCAAAATTTTTGATTTTGTGCAAAAATTTTTAAAAAAATCAAGTATTTGGCTGTCTAACAAACTTTGAAAATTGATTTCTCAACAATACGCAAAAACACCTCTTTGAAATTTTAACAGCGTTAAAAGGACATTTTAAATTTTAATAACAAATTTTGTTTTTGGAAATCCATGGTGTCCTTGTAAAGAAAAACGGACATTCAAGAATTGTTTTCACAATTTTTTGTTGAAATTTTTTTGAAAAAAATTTTTTTTTCTAAATTTCAAATATTCATAATTTTATCTATAATATTGTTTTTATCTATAATATTGTTTTTATAAACAAATTGTAAAAAAACTATCTAAAAGCCAATATTGCGCTATTTCTTCAACTCCAACATTTTCGCAGAATATACCTACCCTTTATTTTCAACTCTTAAGGGGGTCCCCATACATTTTTTTTTATTTTTTTATTAGTTTTTAAAAATACATGTTTTTATAATGTATGGGAGCCCCCTTAGGGAGTGGAGATAGGGTGTTATAATGTTCGGACAAAATGTTGGTAACTTAAAATTAATGGGGGTTGGTCGTAATTTTTACCTCTCTAGGAGACTCGGTAGGGGCGGTAGGAGCTGATTTAATAAATCAAATTTATAAAAAATAAAAAAAATGTATGGGGACCACCTTAAGGGTTAAAGATACATCGTAGGTATGTTTGCAAAAAATGTTGGAATTAATAAAATAATGGAGGTCGGTCATACATTTGGCTCCACTAGGGGCACTTTAGGGTAAGTTAGAATGGTAGGAACAAATTTTTTAAAAATGTTTTGTATGGGAGCCCCCTTAGGAAGTGGAAATAGAGGTTAGGTATGTTCAAAAAAAATGGGGGTAGAAATTTATTGGAGGTTCTTCTCACATTGCACCCCTCCTGGGGCGTTTCTAGGGCAGTTGTGGGGCTTTTTGAGGTTTTTTACCTCTTTACGCCCAACTTTGACCCCGATGAGGGGCCATATGGCACCACTCCACCGCCCTCATTTTTTGGCTCATGCTTTCTTTTTCGAACCTATAAAAATTAGAGGGTATCGCGAATCCAAATCGAAAAATGGTGAGCTATCCCACGCCTAATAGTGCCAATCTAAGAACCGTTTTTTGTGTTCCAAAGTTTAAAAAAAAAAATTTTTCATAGATACCCCACTCGCATCCCACTAAGCGACCCCATAGCTCTTAAAAGAAACGACCTAAACTTTTTTTTGAGTCAAAAAAAAGGGCCCAATTTGAGGAAAAAGTCAAAAAAGTTTTGGATTTTTGAAAAAAAAAAATCAAAAAAAAAATTTTTTTTTTAATTTTTTATAATTTTTTTTCAAAAGAAACAGCTATCTATAATATTTGGGACACATTTTGCTAAAAACAATAGGTAAGAAGTCACATGGATGAGAATAAACACCTCTTTGGCCAAAATGTAAAATTTCGACCCCCTCTAACTCAGAGAGTCCGTGACCGATGTCGTTGAAAAGTTGTGTTTGAACTACTATCCAATAGGACTAACCTTGGAGCAAATTTCATCCCGATCGGAAGACATCGGTTTCAAAAGTTGTGTCAGTTGACACGAAAACCCCCATATATATGAGAAATAGCACGGTGGTAGTGTGCTAGACTTGTAGCATGAACGTTGCGGGTTCGATGCCAGGTGCCGGTGGATGATATTTTTTTTTTTTTTTTTGTTTTAATTTTAGATTTTTTTATTATTCGTGTTTTATTTTTCTTTTATTTTAATATGCTGTTTAGTCAAGCATAAATATATATGAGGATAGCACGGTGGTAGTGTACTAGACGCGTAGCATTAAGGTTGCGGGTTCGATGCCAGGTGTCGGTGGATGACTTTTTTTTTATATTTATTTGTATTTTAAGATTATTTATTTCTATTTTTAGATTTATTTTTTTAAAAAAGTTACAAAAGTCATTGTTGTATTGACAACATTCAATGTAGGCTCAGTTTCAATTAAATGTTTAATTATATTAACAATGAAATTAATTATTTTGACAATTCTGTGTACATTTACCTGATTGATATTGAATTTCTGCTAAATTGGTCCAGTGGTTCAAAAGTTATTTGTCAAACCGTGAATTTCAGAAAAGTTTCACCTTAAATTCAATTGTTGAAAAACTGTTAAAAATGTTTTAGAAACATCACAAAAATATTTTAAAACCTATTTTGTCACTCAAAAATATTTTTGAACTAAAAAAAATTACACTCGAAAAAAATTTAAACTCAAAAAAAATTTAGTATTTTTTTTTTTCCAAAAATTACTAAAAAAAAAAGTTTTTTGCTCAAAATAAAATATTTCTAAAGAAAATTGTTATTTTTTCACGTTAAAAATTTACTATCCTTTAAAAAGGGCATTGTGGAGAGTATTCATAGATTCGGCCAAGTCGAATTCAATTTTTTTACTTGTTTTTTCCTGATTTTGTCTTAATTTTCCTTATTATATTATTAAAAATATTTGTGATTTCTATTGGCCTCCCATTTTTTCGTGTTAGAACTCAATTCTTTTTTGAAAATTTTTCTTAGATTTTTCTAACTCGATTTTAGGAATTTATTCTTTTAAGTTTCTTTCTACATGGCCTATGCAATTTTACTGTACAGAAAATTATTGTTTGTTAAAAAGATATATGACCACTCAGTAAAATCGATATGATTAAAAGGTTCTGTTTCTAACACTTTAATGCATGTGTTGTAGATAATAATATTAGGGTACTTGGTAATTACGGTGACACTTATGTATTAAAGTTTAAATTTTTCCATACAATAATTTTGTGATTTAGATTTTTTAGATTCGAAATTTTATTCGAATCTAAAATTGTTGAAAATTGCGATGTTGTTAATTATGCAGTTATTTTATTTTCTATGTTTTCACCGGTAGTTGGCGCTGTTTTAATATAAATATTTTCTAAAATTTCTTTTTCATTGAGATAATTAATCAATTACACAGTGCAACACCCAAAATCGGAATGGGATGAAACCAAAAGCAAATGAAAGTTGACATATTCTATAACAAACCCCTCAAGGCTTTTTGCTAGTTCAGAGCTAGATTTTGTTTTACACGCATTTGAAGTTAGTGCACTTTTAATGTAATTATAATAATAAATGCTTGAAAACTGTATCAGTGGCGAATGATTAATATTGTAATTGCCTTTAAATAACAATCATACGCAACGGTGTCCAGTGATTTATATTAATAATTGCCTTTAAATAACAATCATACGCAACGGTGTACAGGTGTTTATTTTAATAATTTGGCTATTCAGTAAATAGGTACTGGACCGATTGCAGTAGGTCATGTTTAGTACACAAAAACTTTAAATGCTTTAAAATCACCAACTTTAAATGCGTGTAAAATAAAATCTAGCAATGACCTAAAAAAAGGCCTTGAGGGTTTTGTTATGGAAAACGTCAGCTTTCATTTGCTTTTGGTTTCATCCCATTCCGATTCCGAAAGTTCGATTTTGTATCACTGTGTTATAATTGATTAAAATGGTGTACAACCCTAATCTTAAGTGCTAAATGTCAATAAAACTATTGAGGTGTTTCTTCCTTAAAAATTACCAAAATTTAAACACAAAGATTGTGATTGGAGAGTTTGGGAATTTGATATGTAGCTCTGTACATATTGTGATGTTTAAAGTTCCAATTAGCAGACAATTTTGTGAATTATAGAAATTATATAATTTGCATAAAACATTGATTATAGGCTGTTTTATTTAATATTGCATTAAAAAATAACTCTTCAATAAATTTACCAGAAATGGTCCAATTATAATCAGTTTGATAAGACTACAAAAGTACACGTTAAACACCAAGAAACAAAGTTTTAATCAAATATTTTTTTTTTCATGAATTTTAAGACATTTAATATGGTTTGTGTGGGGACTACATGTAGATCTGGTCCGATTTTCTTCAAATTTGAAATGGTGATTAATGAATACGAAACACGTTTTACTGCCAAATTTCGAAAGCCTACCCATTTAAAAACGGTTATTATAGCCATTAGAGCCAAATTCAAAGGGGATGTATGGGAGCTAGGTCTAAACATGGGACTGATTTTTTTCAATTTCAATAGGTTTCGTCCTTCAGTCAATAGAAGCTCAAATTTAAATTTACAGAGTAATCGAATAAAAATTGCGACCTGTATAGTGCGTTTGTTTACATGGACAGACGGACGGACATCGCTAAATCGACCCAAAAAGTGATTCTGAGTCGATATTTCAAATAGTTACAAACATCAGCACAAACTCAATATACCCTGTACCACAGAGTGATGTAAGGTATAATAAAATCTTGCCAACAATAACTTTATAATTGTACGTCTATTATAAATGTAAAATTTAAACTTTAACAATAATTTTGTTTCCACTTTTTTTTTCTAAATGAATTCACTTGAAATATTTAAATGATTTTTATTAGCTCATTCTACCATCATCATAAATCAACATTTAAAATTTTATAAATTTCAATTTGGGTCTATAAAAGAATTTAAATTAAACTTAACCAAATAATTTTTTGGTGAGAAAATTACACTGGCTTTCGTTAAGTGTTAAAGTAAACACTTTATCATTTTATATGTATGTATATTCCGCCATTGCCAGCAAAAGAATTGAATTTTTGAATTGAAATTTCCAAATAAGTTTGCAGATATTATTATGGTACGTGGTACATAAGTACAAGGGGGTCGTGTTTGTTCATCTAAAAATACAAAACACGTTGCGTGAAAAGTGGTGAACCAACAAAATGATGTACTATATTGTATCAATATTTAAACAACATCCTTCTTTAGAATTTTTTATTTTTTGAATTTTTTTTTTAGTCATCGTGTTACTTATTCAAGCAGTAACATCTCCAACTCCCCCTATTTAAAATTTTAGCATAACCTTTGACAACTTCCGCTAGTAAAATATTTTAGCAGAATTTTTTTTTTGTAACACATATTTTAAAGGATTCCCTACATTTTTATACCCTGCACTTGGTGGTAGAGGGTGTACAGAAGTTAGTCATAATGATTGTAACATTTTGTTACATCTCGAAATATTGGTCTGTTATCTTATAAATTAATCCACAATGGATATAGATATTTCAGTAGTACATCTGTCTGTTAAAATCATGATAATTTTTGAAAGACTATCTGAAAGTTGCTTATACTTGGTACATATATTTATCCTAGTCTCCATCACGTTGGTATTGCATATCAGTGATATCGGTCCAGCGGTTAAAAAGTTATGAGTTAAAATGTAAAGACACCTCAAAAACTTTAGTACTTACATTTTTGTTGTTTTTAAGTGTAGTATAATAGCATTCGAAGTAAGCAGCACAGAAATATGTTCCATATGAATTTAAGCACTCAAAAACAATTTTGCATTCAAACATTTTTAACTTAATTTTTTTTTCTTAAAAAAAAAAATCATATACATTCACCAAAGAAATTTTGTTACGCAAAAAAATTTACGTCACTAAAAAAACTTTTGTACTTAAATTCAATATTTACTCAATAATTGCTTACTCAAAAAAGCTGGTTTTAATGAAAAAATATGTTATTTTTTACCCATATTTATTATTTACTCAAATTTTTTTTTTCATCACTCAAAAAAACATGATTTTGCTCTAAAAGTAAATATTTACTCAAAATATTTTTTGCATTGTAAAGAGTAAAAACTTTTATACTCAAATTCAATATTTACTCAAAATTTTGTTACTCAAAAATCACTCACAAAAACATGAATGTTTTTAAGAAAAAGCTGGATTTTTCTCAAATTCAATATTACCTCAAAATTTGGTCATTCAAAAAAGTTGTTTTTAAGTAAAAAATTTTCACCACTCACAAAAACATGAATTTTTCTCTCAAAATCAATATTTATTTAAAATAGTTTTTATGCATTGTGAAGAGTATTAATGAAGTCGTCCTGGCCGAATTTAACTTTTTTACTTACTTTTTGTTGGTTTTGTTCTTTCTTGTATAACCATTTGCGTGCAGCAGTTGTAGTGTATTTTACTTATTTTTTTGTTAAACGACATTAATTTCTTTATAATATGGCGCAAAAAAAAATTATGGAAATGTTAAAAAAAAAATCTAAAATTTTGAAATTTACTATACAAATAAACCAATAAGCTTGAAAATCGTGCTCAGAATGATGTCTTCATAGAAAATAGACAAGTGATAGAGAGCAGTTGACAGTAGGGGGATTCACAACGAATATTAGAAATGTTGCAAATAAAATACATTTAAAAAAGTTAATTTTAATTTGGTTGAATTGTATGATATACCAAACAATTTTAAGAAAACACTTAACTTAAGTGAAACATTTGTTTGATTGATTTAAGAAAACAATTTTGAAAAACACTTTTTTCTTTTCAGTATTCAAGTAAAAGATTTTTTAACATGATAATGTTTTTAGGCTGGTGTCTAATTTTAAAAACTCAGTTTGACTATATAAGCTGACAATTAACGAAAAAGAAAATAAGAATTACTATTTTCCAAGGTTGGCAATCGATACCCACCTAGAATAACGGTATTTGGCTATTGTACCGCAACCAATAAATTTATGGACATTTTCAAATGCGATTATGAAAGCTGATGAAATTTCAAGTATTTTAAATGTGTCACTTCGTGTTTCTACCGGTTCGTTTCCGAAATATAAGTCAATACCTTTATAATACCGTTTGAAACGGTATTATAACGGTATTGGCCTATATAACTAAAACGAACCGGTAGAAACACGAAGTGACACATTTAAAATGCTAGAAATTTCATCAGCTTTCATAATCGCATTTGAAAATGTACATATCTTTATTGGTTGCGGTACAATAGCCAAATACCGTTATTCTAGTTGGGTATCGGTTGCCAACCCTGCTATTTTCTTTTCTTAAAACCAAAAATAATAAATCATCTCGTGGTGAATAAACCCGTTTTTCACCAGCTGGTGAATAAAAAGTAACATAATTATTTTTCAACAAAAAAAAAGGTTTTTCATCCAAGTTTTTTTCTTTCATAAAATTTTTTTTATCAATTTTTTTTTTTTTCATCAAATTTTGTTTTCATAAATTTTTTTTTTTAACAATTTTTTTTCATCATTTTTTTTTTCATCAAATTTTTTTTTTTCATCAATTTTTTTTTCATCAATTTTTTTAATCAAATTTTTTTTTTTATTTAATTTATTTTTTTTATATTTTTTTTTATCAAATTTATTTTTTTTTCATCAAATTTATTTTTTTCATCAATTTTTTTTTCATCTAATTTATTTTTTTCATCAATTTTTTTTTCATCAAATTTTTTTTGCATTAAATTTTTTTTTTAATTTTTTTTTTAATCAAACTTTTTTTTTCATAATTTTTTTTTTTCATTAAATTTTTTTTTTGTAATTTTTTAATCAAATTTTTTTCATCAATTTTTTTTTTTTCATCAAATTTTTTTTGTTCATCAAAATTTTTTTTCATCAAATTTTTTTTCATCAATTTTTTTGTTTTTTCAAGAATTTTTTTTCATCAAATTTTTTTTTTCATCAAATTTTTATTTCTCAATTTTTTTTTCAAAAAAAAATTTGTTTTCCTAAAATTTTTTTTTATAAATTTTTTTTTTCTTCATCAAAAAAGTTTTTTTTTTTTTCATCCATCAAACATTTTTTTCACCAAAAATCATATCGTGGAACTATATTCAATTTTGAGCTATCTGCTCGGTTGACGAAAATGAGCTTTTGATGGCAAAATGTTCGCTGGCATAAGTGTCATCTATGGTACTAATTTCAGAACAAAAAAATTATTTTAAGACTATTTTATTCCAAAAATAGCATGAGCTATGTGAAACACTGTTTTTTTATAAATAAAAATTTGAGCTATCTACAGTTTAGTTTACTAGAGTAAACTTTTAAATTTAAATTTTTTGATGTTATCACTTTTTAGACGGGTTTTCCATAAATAAAAATAATGGCATAGTTTTTTTTTGGAAAATTTCAACTCCTTTCCGCGGTTAAAAACGCGGTTTTTGACCCTTATTTCGATGCGGAGCAAAAACGGTTAAACTTTTTGCATATTTTATTTACCCATTCGATTGTACAGCAAACACAAGTGCTATGACATTTTTCGCAAACTTCATGAAGGTTCCAAATAATGGCGATAAAGCGCGAAAAAATCGATGATTTAAAAAAAAACTCAAAAGTATTTTTTTTAACACCTGTAATGGAAGGGGTTAAAAAACTGAGATATATTGTACCAAAATCATATTTTTATCATAATCCGTTAAAAAGTTATAAAGCTTTAAAATCTATATTTAATGAGCTATTTGCTTAGGTTGATTAATTTCAAATAAAAAGGGTTGAGCTATCTGCTGTAACTCAGCGAATAATACGAATTTTTACAAACAAAGCACGTATAAAATTTAGTAGTAATTATTAATTAATATTGTAAAAGATCGGCCGACAAAAAGTTTAAAAATACGCGAATGCGACGGTTTTTTTGCTCTCCTGAAAAGTAATGTTTTTTTAGATAGCTCAAATTGAATATAGTTTAACGATATATCCCCTTTTTTACCAAAATTAATTTTTCAACAAGTCTAAACTTTTCACATAAAAATGTTTCATTTGTTTATCAAATGTACATAAAACAAGTAAGAGTGTGGAATTCTTCGGTGCCGAATCTTTCATGCTCTCCAAAATGTAAAAACAATTTTTTGCGCTTATTTTTGAACTTATTTACCAAACGTACAGCTCTTTTGGTTCGGACTGAATCTTGCTACATTGGCTTAGAAATGGATTAATAATATATAAACTTAATGGGGTCCTCAACTGATATTCGTTTGCATGGAATAGCAAAGTAATATAACATTATTTTTTCTAAAAAAAACTTTGCTTTGGCAAGCACATCCAAATCTTCCGCAAAACATTATCATGATTTAATGTTTTGGGCAAGAGTACAAAATTCGCAGGTTTTTTTTTGTGCTAAATGTGTAGATTTTATTTTTAGAAAAATTTAATTTAATTTAGGAAACCAAGCTATTAAACAATTTTTCTGTTAAATATATGAATGAATTTTTTCGATTTAAAAAAAAAATAGTGACAACAATTTTTGCAGTAATTTGCAGTAAACGGATTCTCAAAAGTGATGACAAAGGGATTAAAACACAAAAAGCCCTACAATTACTTTGGAGTCGCTTCAAGAGGGGTGCATTATAAGACAGACCCCCATTAATTTTAACACCCCTACTTTTCACCTAAATAAAGCGTAGGCACTCTTGATTGTCACTATAGGTGTGGCAGATTAAAATCAGAAATTTAAACTAACTTTCAATGAGAATCAGATGTTATCGTTTGGCCGAAGTTAATCTCTTTTTTTAATAATCATGAATACCCCTAATATCCCCCGCATTTAACCAAATTTTTTATTTTTTTATTTTGCAAACACTTTTACTGTTCAATCTGTTTGTAAATAGTTTAGTTTTATTTAAATATTGTTTGGTTAGGATACCCGATATTATAGACCCAAAATGCAAATATATCTTCTATTTTTGCATACTCAAATAATAATTGTTTAAAAATATATACCACAAGCAAGTAAGAATATTAATGAAAAACAATTTAAGTTTTTTAAGAAATTTTCCGTAGAATATATTTTTTTATAGAAATTCTCACATAACCTAAAAATACAAAATGCTTAAAATCGGCTGCTGGTTGGAATATGAAAACAGAATTAAATACCGAAGTATTTTAAAAAGTACAAACATATTTTTTTACACAAAATTTTTTTTTGCTGAAATTGTTTTTTCACAAAAAACAAATTTTTCCTGCGAAATTTTTTTTCTCATTTTTTTTCGTTTACCAATTATTTTAACAAATGTTTTTTGTAATATCATTTTTTTTTTTTTTTTAGTAAATACCTAAGTTGTGAGTATGAAGAACATAAAAAAAATACCGGATCAGTCCAGCCATTCTCTGATTTTAGATAAATCGGAAAAAGTGGGCGTAAAAGTGGGTTGGTCAATTTTCCTTTCAGTAAAAACCTAAGTAGGGCTATGACGAACATTAAAAAAAATAATTAAGACAAATCAGTCCAGCCGATCCCCAATTTTGTATATGTCAAGTTATGTGGTTATGTGGTTCATTCCACATAACCTAAAAATCAAAATGATATAATTTGGCTGCTAGTAAAAGTATGAGAACAAGCATATTTTTTTACACAAAAAACAAAATCACGGAATTTTTATTCACACACATTTGTTTTCCTCGGATTTTTTTTTTTAATTTTTTTCTCCCGAAATTAATTTCTTTGACCAATTACACAGAGCAACTACCAAAATAATTATAATAATAAATGCTTGAAAACTGTATAAGTAGCGTATGATTAATATTGTTATTGCCTTTAAATAACAATCATACGCATCATAGTACAGTGGTTTATTTTAAAAATTTGTCTATTCAGTATCCAATCCAATTTTGATCCAATATCAGTTTTTTTTTATTTATTTCTCAAAATTTAATTACAAATAATTTTTTTTAAATTAATCCTAACCGAGGACTGTAAAAAATGAGCGTCGTCTCGTTGTAGCGAAATTGACCAAGGGTTTTAGTGGGAATCAAACCCACGACCCCCTGTTTCATAGGCTAGCACTCTACCAACTAACCTACATGCGCTATTCAGTAAATAGGTACTGGACCGATTGCAGCGAAATTCATACCGGTTATAGCTAAAGTAATTTCGAGCTTAAGTGTGTACACTGGACCCTACATGTCCAATAAGGAGTCCCTAAAGTAGGACATGTTTAGTACACAAAAACTTTAAATGCTTTAAAATCAACAACTTTAAATGCGTGTAAAAAATCTAGCGCTGAACTAAAAAAAACCTTTATGGTTTTGTTATGTAAAATGTCAACTTTTATTGCTTTTGGTTTCATACAATTCCGATTCGGAAAGTTTGATTTTGTATTACTGTGTTATTTTAACAACATTTTTTCACTTAATTTTTTCTACAAATTTTTTGTAGTATAAAGTTTTATGCAATAATCCTTTAAAGTTCCTCACCACGGGAAATTAACTGGTGAATCACCGATTAAGTTTATTTTTGGTTATTTGATAAAGCTTTATAAATGATTAAAAACCATATTTTTTTTTTATCAACACTTTGGAAGATATGGGCGTTTAAAAAATCGTTTTTTACCATATTGGCTTCCCGAGTAAAAAAGTTTATATATAATTATATATAATTTGATAAAATTATATATAATTATATATATTTTTAAAATTATATATAATTATATATATTTGATAAAATTATATAAAATTATATATAATTTGATAAAATTATATATAAAATAATATATAATTTGATAAAATTATATATAATTATATCCGAACTTTTTTTATATAAAATTATATTTAATTATATATAATTTGATAAAATTTTATAAAATTAGATAAAATTATATATAATTTTATCAAATTATATATAAATATATCAAAATTTGTTTTATATAAAATTTTATAAAATTATATCAAATTATATATAATTTGATAAAATTTTATAAAATTATATAAGATTTGATAAAATTTTATATAAAAAAATTCGGATATAATTTCATAAAATTTTATCAAATTATATATAATTTTATATAATTTTATCAAATTTTTTGAAAACAAAAACTTTTTTATATAATTTTATATAATTATATATAATTTTATCAAATTTTATATAATTATATAAAATTATATAAAAAACTTTTTTACTCGGGTTTTAGAAAGTTTTTACAATTTTTATACTCGGAAACCGTAAGTCGTACAAAAAAAATCATAAAACCAATATTGTAGATAAAATTATAAAGATTTATAATTATGAAAAAAAAATTAAAAAAATTAACAAAAAAATTTGAAAACAATATTGGAATGTCTTTTTTTCTTGGCAAGGACACCATGGATTTTCAAAAGGAAAATTTTGTATTAAAGTCTAGAATGTTTTTTTTTCGCTGTTAAAATTTCAGGGAGGTGTTTTTTCGTATTGTCGAGTAATCAATTTTGATAGTTTGTTGGAGAGCCCAATAAATGCTTTTTTGCTAAAATTAAAAAAAAATGGCCATATTGGCTCTTAGACAGTTTTTTTTCTGTGTTTTTTCCTTGGAAACCGTAAATTGTACGAAAAAACTGTGACAATATTGTTTATAAAATTGTGGAGACTTAAAATTTATAAACAAAAAAAAAAAATCAAGAAATTTCCTTTTTTCCTGGCAAAAAGCTTTGAATGTCATTTTAACACAATTAAAACTTCAGGAAGGTGTTTTTTCGTGTTATCGAGCAATAAATTTGCAAAGTTGGTATTAAAGCTAAATATTTGATTTTTTGTAAAATCTTTGAAAAAAATCAAAATTTGGCTCTCTAACAAACTTTGAAAATCAATTACTCAACAATACGAAAAAACACTTCTTCGAAATTTTAACAGCGTTAACAGGACATTCTAAACTTTAATACAAAATTTTGTTTTTGGAAATTAATTGTTTTCAAAACTTTTTGTTGAAATTTTTTTGAAATTTTTTTTTTTCTAAATTTTAAATATTCATAATTTTATCTACATTATTGTTTCTACACTCAAAACTGTAATGTTAGCAAAAAAAGCTTGTAAACCTACAAGAAAATTTGCTGATTTTGAACCCACAATTTTTTTGCTACAGTTAGCAAAAATTTTTTGCCAATAATTAGTTAACTATTTTTTTTTTTTGACTTAGTTCATACACATTTGAGGACCCCATTGGGTTCGGACCCGATAGGTCCAGACCCCGATGGGCCTAGGCCTAGTTGGGTTCCTTAAAAATCGTCATAGTTTTTGATCCATAATTTGTGTCCGTTTCGCTCTACCTTGCTTAGTTTTTGAGATACATGATTATAGAGGACCACTGGGGTCTTGAGAATTAAAAAACTCGATAACTTCAAAAATATTGCTCGGAGAGCTTTTTTTGCGGTCTTGTTCTACGTATTGAGAGCTACAAAAATGCTTTTGGACTTTTTGTTGTGTCGGCAATATTTACCGAGATATGAGCATTTTAAAATTTTCGGGAATGCTAACTTTTTGGATCCAAAGTTAGGGCCCATTAGGGTCCACACATGTGAAGAGGACCCGCGAAAGTATGGTATTTCTAAGAACCAAAAATGCCCTCCATGTTGCTCTATCTGGCTTAGTTTCCGAGATAGCGCCATTTTAAGCTTTCTGAAAATAAAAAAAATTTACCATTTATTTTTGCTAATGTTAGCAAAAAATCTTGTAACAATGTTGTCAACTTAATTTCAAATTTAGCAAAAGAAATTAGTTCAAAGTTTGTTTAAAATTGCTAATGTGCTAAATGAAGTTTACAAGAACTTTTTGCTAACATGCTAATCTCAACTAAAAATTTGCTAAAAGTTAGCTAACTAGCATTAGCAAAAAAAAATTAGTAAATCTACTAACGTATTTTTTTGAGTGTATAAGTTTTTTTCTTCGACTTACGGTTTCCGAGTACAAAAATGGTAAAAAAATGTCTAAAAGTCAATATTGCTAAAGTATTGATCTAAAAAAAATACGGGTTTTAATCATTTATGAAGCTCTATTAAATAACCAAAAATTGACAAAATCGGAGATTCGTCAGTTAAATTTCCCATGGATTTGCTCATATGTACCAACTACGAAAATTAATTTCGTACTATTTCGTTTAAATTGAATTTTTGGTGACAATTAATGTAAAACTTCTACAAATCATTTACAGCCGTTCTTTAAAAAAAGTTTACCAAATCAGCCCAACCGTTCTCCGATTTTAGATATATCGGAAATATTGGGTGGGTCAATTTTTCTTTTAGGAAAAACTTAAGTAGGGCTATGGAGCTAAAACACCTCAATTCAACCGAGGAGTTGACCGTACCCCCTCAAAATTTAAGGAAATTAAGTACTGATATTTACTTTAACAAAAAAGAGATTTTGCCAATTTTTCAGGCTTCTGGTCATTCCAGTATTCGAGATATGCGGTCTTGAAAATTAACAAAATCGTATATGTTTGACAAAAGTGTTCTGAGATAAATAAAGATAACTCGAAAAGTAATAACAATACAGGTCTCAGTCAGATTGCAAATAAAAGGTAATGAAATAGCCTTTAAAACAGCTTTCCCCAAGATTTTTTTTGAAAAAGGTCAAAGGTCATTGGTTTTAACCTTAATTTTTGGAGAGCTATATCTCAAAAAATGATATTTTTAAAATTTTGGAAAAAATATATGTGGTTAAGAATTACATTTACTAATTAAGTTTAAATTTTCAGGATGGAAGCTTCATTGGAAATTTTTATATTAATAGAAACATTGTGACAGGAAAGAAAAAGCGGTGTAATTTCCCTTAGAAAAAAAAAAATTTTTTTTCTTTGAAATTCTGGTACCAAAGTTCATTTTTCTGAATGTTTTTGGCGTGCTGAGTCCAAATATGACCTTTAAACTGGCCTATCGCTATTACTTTTCAAAATATATGCACCTAAATTTTCAAAAATATCAGCAATACCATTTTTGCAATTTTCACATATTTATGTGCAGATATCTCGAAGACTAATAGCGATAGGCCAGTTCAAAGGTCATATTTGGACTCAGCACGTCAAAAACATTCAGAAAAATAAATTTTGGTACCAGAATTTCAAAGACAAAAAAAATATATTTTTTTCTAAGGGAAATTACACCGCTTTTTCTTTCCTGTCACAACGTTTCTATTAATATAAAAAGTTCCAATGAAGTCTCCATCCTGAAAATTTAAACTTAAGTAGTATAGATGATTCTTAATCACATATATTTTTTCCAAAATTTTAAAAATATCGTTTTTTGAGATATAACTATCCAAAAATTAAGGTTAAAACCAATGACCTTTGACCTCTTTCAAAAAAAATCTTGGAGAATGCCATTTTAAAGACTGTCTTATTACCTATTATTTGCGACCTGACTAAGACGTGTATTGTAATTACTTTTCGAGCTATCTTTATTTATCTCAGAACACTTTTGTCAAATATATACGATTTTGCCAATTTTCAAGACCCCATATCTCGGGAAGAAAAAGTACCAGAAGTCCAAAATTTTGGCACTATTATTTTTTTGTAAGGGCCCAACAATATTCCAAGTTTCATTAAATTCGAAAGGGGTAAAGTCAAAAATGCTACTTTTTTCGGTTGAATTGAGGTGTTTTAACTCTATGGGAACATTTAAAAAAAAGTTATGAACGAAAATGTGAACAAAAACCTGGAAATGTTGTTACATTTTACATGACCTTAAAGTACCAAATGCTTTAATTTGGCTGCTGGTAGGCATATGAGAATAGAATTGGATACAAAAGCATTTAATCGAGTTAAAACAATATTTTTTTATACAAAAAATAATGTTTGCAGAATTTGTATACCCTCCACTTACAATTAGTGGAAGAGTTTATTTATACATAAGTTTGTCATCGGTCTAGGACCCCATAAAGTATATATAGGGCATTCAATGCCAAATCGAACCCTTTGATTTCGCACATTTTTTTATATGTTTTAGTATGTATTAAAAGAAACTTGCACACCAATTTTCAGACTTTTATTCCAAGTTAAGTAGTTTTGAGTAATCGATTTTTCAAATTGCGATTTTTTTTTTTTTAAGTTAAGAAATTAAAATTTTCAATTAGTTTAAGCGTCGAACCTGAATCAAATTACGTTGCGTAAGGCGTAACGCCCAATAGTTTTTCGTTTCTAATATTTAAATGTGAGGTACCTAAATTAAACGGATGTAAAAATTTCAAACTTGATGTGTTTTTTTTTTACGTCTTGCGCGACGCAATTTGATTCTGGTTCGGCCCTTAAAGTTCTTAAAATGTCACACTTAAAATGTGTTCGATTAAAATCAGCTAATTACTTGAGGATTACCCACATGTTTTTATTTATCCAAACTTAATTCATATGTATGCAAATCATTGTAACCGACTCATAGTAAAAAGCCCCCATTAATAAGTACTATCCCGGAAGTATGTATGAAAATGTTCCTTACGTGTTTAAAGAGGTCCTTGTATATGTGTAAACATAATGTGAATTTTCTTATAAAGAAAACAAAAAATCACAAAAGATTATTTTCTTATTACATAAATGTGTGTGTGATGAAAAATTTATTATCTTTATAATCACAACTGACAACAATTCACAATCAATGAAGTTTAATCATAAATCAATGAATGGTTGAAAGAACAATGCAAAAAAAAAACAGAAAAGACTTCAACGAGCATTCAGGCCATAGAGTTATGTATAGATCAGAATAAGAAACAAAAGATTTAATGCAAATATATTTTATTTCTATTATTTTGTTTGAACATTGTACAAAAGGAAACATTTGATATAAAAAATTAAATTCTATGCTAAACGAACATTTACTTAAAGCGGTTGGTATGTTAATTTTAATAAGCGAATGTTTTCTTTTTTGTTTCTTGAAAAACATACACTTTAAAAAAAAATTAGATTTTTTTAATATTAGTATTCAAAAAGTATTTTGCTAAATAATCTTGACAATGGAATCTGACAAATTCCGAAACACGTGTCGATTAGGTCTTGCAAAAATGACCAACATAAATAAATTTAAAACAAAAAATAAGTTTCTTGAAAATTATGTTATGAGAATATCATGGTTTTAATTAGTAAAGAAAATAATGACCTCGAGCCAGAATAAATATCCTCAAAATATAATATTTTAAAGGTCGAATAAAACAATTGTTATTTTTTAATAAAAATTAATCAGAATTTAAATATAAAAAAACTAAATTTAAAATCGTCTAATAAAATTCGTATTTGTTTGGTAGAAAACTGCAACGTTAAGTTTATGCTCATTTACCTAAACTGAATACTTAATATGAGCAATAGACTGGGTCGAAATCCTACAAAGTCTAAGGATCGATTGTCCTTAGTGCGGGAAAGTGGTAATGGGGTAATATAAGGATTTTATGGAAGACAACTTTTTAATCGATCAAAAACTCTATTAGCGCATCGGTGGTCAAAATTGAGATTTTGGTCAAAATGGCCAAATTTTCAAAAAAATTTTAAAAATATAAATTTAATTTTCTTGCTTAATAAAAAAAATTTTTTTTATTGCATTTGATACTAGTAACTTATGTATTAAATATTGGAATTTTATGCCACCATTAACATATTTTTATTTAAGATACAAAAAAAATCATATTTTTGACGCGGTTCTAAAAACCACTTTTTTTTAATTTAATTTTTATTTTTTATTAAAATTGCAAAATATTTCGATTTTATTACTCAATGTTATTGAAAACATCATAAAGACTAAAGATATAAATTTTTGCGAAAATCCGTTTGGTAGTTTTTTGTGGGGAGCGGTTTCAATTGAGCGGATTTCAAGGAAATCGTATTTTTTGCCATTTTTTTGAGTTTTTATTTTTTATAAACTACATTATTGTACAAATTGACCAATATTATGCTCTATTTTGTTCCATTTGATCATGGTAACTTAGTTTTGAAACGATAGATTTATAGGACATCTTTAACCCTAATCGGTCAGCGGCCAAAAGTGTCCCGTACTGAGTTTTTTTAGGTTTTAACTACTGTTTAATGAAATTAATGGTTGCAAAATCATGTTTGTGTTGAATATTGTGTTGTATAATCTTTTATTTAATCATATTGACCTAATTTTGAAACATACATAATTTTGGACATCTTTAACCCTTATGTGCATTAAACCAAAAATGTCCCCTACCAAAATTTTCATGTTTTTCACAAATAAAAAAAAAACACATTTTTGTATTCAAAATAATCATAAATAATTAATTGAATAATTTTGATATTGCCGAAAGCGTTAACCCTTCTGAAGTAAAGGTCAAAAGTGGCCCACTAACAGATTTTTAAGAATTAGGATTATGTGCGGATTAATTTTTAATCATTTAAATTTTAATTAAATTAAAACTAAAATTTTTTGATATTATATCACACGCAAAAATATTCATTTCATATATGTCTTAATGTCAAAAAAAGTCATAAAACAAATTATTGTAAATTAACAGTTTTTTGGCGCAATTAAAATTACAAGGAATTCTCGTGAATTTAGTAGATTTTTTTTTGTAAAATTATCTTGGATTTGTAAAATTACAAAAAAATATTATAAAATTACAAAAAAGAATGTTAATTTCGATTTGTTAAAAAACAAGGAAAACTGTCAAATATTGGTAAAATGGGATTACGAGAATTTTCCTTGTAATTTGACATTTTTTTTTTTTGTGTGTAGTCTTAAAAGTTTGATTTAGAGATTATTTGTTTTATGTCTTTTTTGACATTAATAAATATATGAAATGAATGGTTGTGTGTGATATAATATCAAAAAATTTTAGTTTTATTAAAACAAAATTAGTCCGCACGTAATCCCAATTCAATGTTATCATTTCGGCTTAAAAATCTGTTAGTACGCCACTTTTGACCTTTATTTCAGAAGGGTTAACGCTTTCGGCAATATCAAAATTATTCAATTAATTATTTATGATTATTTTGAATACAAAAATGTGTTTTTATACCCTCCAACCACAGTATGGGGGTATACTCACTTTGTCATTCCGTGTGTAACGCATCGAAATATCGGTCTAGGACCCTATAAAGTATATATATTATTGATCAGTGATCGATTCTAAGACATTCTAGCGATGTCCGTCTGTCCGTCCGTCCGTCCGTCCGTCCGTCTGTCCGTCTGTCCGTCTGTCCGTCCGTCCGTCTGTGGAAGACACGATACAGGCCAAAATAAAATTCCTAGACTCCTGACATTTGGCACATATATGTCTTATATTCATAGGCTGGTTAAGTTCGGAGATGGGCAAAATCGGACCAGGGGGGAAAAAGTTCCCCTTGACGAAGTAAACCAACCAATGAAAAAAGGTTACTTTTTATAGGTTTTTTGTATTTTTGTTAAACAAATGAAACATTTTTATGCTTGAAAAACCTTTTTTTACCAGAGAGAAGGTGTCCCCAAGGGGCCCCGATAAGCCCCCCCCCCAAAAAAAAAAAAAACGCCCCTGCAATTTTTTTTTATTTTTTTTATTTTTAAACGTTGGAGGGTATACAAGATTCGGCACAGCCGAATTTAACACTCTCACTTGTTTTTTTTTTTATTTGTGAAAAACACGAAAATTTTGGTAGGGGACATTTTTGGTTGCATACACATAAGGGTTAAAGATGTCCAAAAATATTTATGTTTCAAAGTTAAGTCAATATGATTAAATAAAAGATTATACAACACAATATTCAACACAAACATGATTTTGCAACCATTAATTTCATTAAACAGTAGTTAAAACCTAAAAAAACTCAGTACGGGACACTTTTGGCCGCTGACCGATTAGGGTTAAAGATGTCCTATAAATCTATCGTTTCAAAACTAAGTTACCATGATCAAATGGAACAAAATAGAGCATAATATTGGTCAATTTGTACAATAATGTAGTTTATAAAAAATAAAAACTCAAAAAAATGGCAAAAAATACGATTTCCTTGAAATCCGCTCAATTGAAACCGCTCCCCACAAAAAACTACCAAACGGATTTTCGCAAAAATTTAAATCTTTAGTCTTTATGATGTTTTCAAAAACATTGAGTAATAAAATCGATATATTTTGCAATATTAATAAAAAATAAAAATTAAATTAAAAAAAGTGGTTTTTAGAACCGCGTCAAAAATATGATTTTTTTTGTATCTTAAATAAAAATATGTTAATGGTGGCATAAAATTCCAATATTTAATATCAAATGCAATAAAAAAAAAATTTTTTATTAAGCAAGAAAATGAAATTTATATTTTTAAATTTTTTTTGAAAATTTGGCCATTTTGACCAAAATCTCAATTTTGACCACCGATGCGCTAATAGAGTTTTTGATCGATTAAAAAGTTGTCTTCCATAAAATGCTTATATTACCCCATTACCACTTTCCCGCACTAAGGACAATCGATCCTTAGACTTTGTAGGATTTCGACCCAGTCTAATGAGCAAGTATATAGGATATTTAACTGGCGGATCGCCGATTTTGTTAATTTTTGGTTATTTGATAAAGTTTCAATGATTAAAAAGGGTACATTTGCGATTTTGTGTTATATTTTTCTATTTTTATGTAGAACCCCTGAAGATGGTCAACAATGTTGACTGAATTATAAGGACAATAAAAGAAAAAATTAAAAAATATATGTTTATTTTTTTTATTTAATTCCTAACAAAAAAGTAGCATTTTTTCTTAAAAAATTTCAACAAAAAGTTTTTAAAACCACTTTTGACTGTGCCTTTTTAATGGCAAGGACAACCATGGATTTTCAAAAACAAAAATTAAGTATTAAAGTTAAGAATGTCCTTTTTGCTATTTAAATTTCAGATGTGTTTTTTCATATTGTTGAGCAATGAATTTTCAAAGTTTCCAAATATGTATTTGATTTTTTTTTTTTTAATTTTTGCAAAAATTCAAAAATTTAGCTTTATCAACAACTTTGAAAATTAATTTCTCGACAACACGAAAAAACGCCTTCCATGGTGCCCTTGTCAGGAAAAAAGAACATTCCAATATTGATTAAAAAAATTTTTGTTGAAATATTTTTAAAAAGTTTTTTGGCTGGTGTCTAATTTTAAAAAAAGTAGCAGGACGCCACCTCAGTTTGACTATATAAGCTAACAATTAACCAAAAAGAAAACAAGAATTACTATTTTAATTTTCTTAAAACCAAAAATTTTAATAACTTGGGTTTGTAACTTGGATAATAATTCACCTCGTGGTGAATAAAACCGTTTTTCACCAGCTGGTGAATAAAAGGTAACATAATTATTTTTCAACGAAAAAAACATTTTTCAACATCAATTTTTTTTCCATCAAATTTTTTTTTTCATAAATTTTTTTTTTCATAAAATTTTTTATATAATTTTTTTTTCATAAAATTTTTTTTTTCATCAAACTTTTTTTTTCGTCATTTTTTTTATCAAAATTTTTTCTCATCAATTTTTATACCCTCCACTTAGTGATAGAGGGTATATATAAGTTTGTCATTCCGTTTGTAAAGCATATATATTCATGATGCCCGATCGATTTTAAGACATTCTAGCGATGTCCGTCTGTCTGTCTGTGGAAAATGCTGTCACGGACAAAATATTACACAGAGATGACTGAAACTTAACATATTTATTGGAAGTTCTCCCGAGAAGTTTCGTATTGTATTTGAGCGATATCGGTTCAGCGGTTCAAAAGTTATGAACGAAAATGTAAGCACACCTCCAAAATTTCAGTACATTCAACATAACCTAAAAATACAAAATGCTTTAATTCGGCTTCTGGTTGACATATGTGAACATAATTGAACACTAAATGGTATTTAAACAAGTACGAACATATTTTTTGACAAAAAAAGAAAAAAATCGAGTATTTTTTTAACAAAATTTTTTTTCGCGGAAATTTTTTTTTCAAATTTTTTTTTTTTTTCAAAACTAATTTCCTTTTAAATAAAGTTTTTTGCAATGATCTTTTTGAAATTGTGGAGGGTATCACTACCAGAGAACGAAGCCGATTGGCTCGCAGTCGGCGCATAGCCGCCGCCGACTTTTTTTAAGTAATTTAGCCGCCGCCGACTTTATGCGGCTACGTCGGCTCAAAAATTTTTCGGCTTAGCTGACAATTTTAAACTTTTTTCGATTTTTTTTATTTAATTATTTTGGTTAAAAAATTAATCTTATAAAAATCTAAGCGAGTAACATTTTGCAAAGTTTTTGTTAGATTTAAGGAAAATCTACCTAAAACTTTAAAAGTAGAGTATGTATTTAAAGGTAAAGTATTTTTTGCATGTATCGAATATATTCAGAGCTTCGAAGAATAAAATCCTTTTCGAATAAAATCTCAAAAAAATCCATTCAATTTCCATAGTCAGTGAATGCATTAGATTTCATAAATCAACATTGAATGCAGTCCTTAAAATTCATTCGATTGAATGAACAAAAATGAATGCATTCGATTTCTTGTTCATTCGATTTAGAAAAATCGAATGCATTTTTTATCATTCCACTGCGAATTCAATCTATTTTTAAATATATAGACCAAAACGGAGCCAAATTTTGGTCCATAGTATCGCCTACTCTCTTTACATACGATGACCCTAATGGGCTCTAATTTTGAATCAAAAAAAATTGGTGTTCCCGAAAATTTAAAAAATCCACATATTAACTGCCTATACGACAAAAAAAAAATGTGAAGAGTGTTAGCGATACTATGGACAAAAAATTGGCTCCGTTTTGCTCTATCTTGGTTAGTTTTTTAAAGTTTTTTATGCAATGAATGAATAAGCCATTCGATTTTTCAAATTGAATGAAAAGAAAATCGATTGCATTCGGAAGTGAATGCATTCGATTTTTAAAAGTCGAATCAAAAAATATCTAATGCATTCGATTTTTGAAAGTCGAATGAAAAATAAAACGAATGCATTCGATATTTATAAATCGAATGAGTCTAAAGTGAATTCATTCAATTCGCTAAAATGTGATTGGGGAATGCAATCACTAAATTTTCACTCAGAATGACAAATCGAATTACGGAATGAAATCCTTCGAAGCTCTGAATATATTGAACATGTCTTTTTTGCAATTTTTTTCAGCTGTAGTCGACTTTGAGCCGCCGCCGACAGTTTTTTTGTTTAGCCGCCGCCGCCGGAAAAATGTCGGCTTTAGTCGACTTTTAGCCGCCGCCGACTACTTTTTTGCTTAGCCGCCGCCGCCGACAGTTTTAAGTCGGCTTCGTTCTCTGATCACTACATTCGGCAAGGCCGAATTTAACTTTTTTACTTGTTTTTTCATAAATTTTTTTTTTTATCAAGTTTTTTTTTTTTTTCATTAATTTTTTTTTTTTATCAAATTTTTTTTTTTTTTTCATAAAATTTTTTTTTTATCAAATTTTTTGTTTTTTCATCAAATTTTTTTTTCATCATTTTTTTTTTTCATCAAATTTTTTTTTCATAAATTTTTTTTTATCACATTTTTTTCATCAATTTTTTTTCATCAAATTTTTTTATCAATTTTTTTCTCACCAAAAAATTTTTCTTAACATCAAAAAAATTTTTTTTTCATCAAAAACTTTTTTTCATCAAAATTTCTTTTTCATCAAAAATTTTGGGTTCATAAAATTTTTTTTAATATAATTTTGTTTTTTTTTTACCAAAACTACTTTTTCACCAAGTCTAAGCTTTTCGCATAAAAATTTTCTATTTGTTTATCAAATGTACATAAAATAAGTGAGAGTGTTATATTCTTTGGTGCCGAATCTTTTATACTCTCCAAAATGTAAAAACACTTTTTTGCACTTATTTTTGCACTCACTTACGAAATGTACAGCTCTTTTTTAAAGGGGTACTCGACTGATATTTCAATTCGTTTTGCATGGAATAGCAAAGTAATATAACATCATTTTTTCTAAAAAAACTTTGCTTTGGCAAGTACACCCAAATCTTCCGCAAAACATTATCATGATTTAATGTTTTGGGCAAGAGTACAAAATTCGCAGGCATTTTTCGTACGACTTACGGTTACCGAGTACAAAAATGATAAAAAAATTGTCTCATTATTGGCAAAAAAAATTGCTTTTATAAAACCTCATATCTTCAAAAGTATTGATAAAACATGTAGAAAAGTTAAATCCGAATCTTAAAATAAAAATTTTTTAACGTAAAAAAATAACATTTTTGATTAGAAATATTTTATTTTGTGTAAAAAAACTTTTTTTTAAGTAATTGTTGAAAAAAAAATAATTTACTAAATTTTTTGTAAAATTTTTTTGGAGTGTAAAATTTTTTTGGAGTGTATTTTTTTTAGTGTTAAAATATAATACAATTTATAAATTCTAAAATACAATTGATAAATTCTGAAATACAATTGATAACTTCTGAAATACAATTCATAATTTCTGAAATACAATTGATAATTTCTGAAATACAATTGAAGGGCTTACTGCTAAAACTTGATAAGCAACATTTTATTTTTTGGTGTTCTTCGTGTTCTACTGATGTTCCAAAGACAGATTTTTGGCAGAAGTCTAGCTGAAACCCTTCGTACAAGTATCTTAAGTATGTAAGTTTACTAAAGTTATATTTTCTACATTATTTCAAAAGTTTTAAGGCAAAAATCACCATAAAATGAAATGTTGCTTATCGAATTTTTACAATAAGCCTATCAATTGATAATAACTGAATTTTTATTAAGTTCGGTTTGAGTGAGTCCATATTAATTATTTGTGAGAAAAAATAGTTGTTGTACAATGAGAAAATCTGATAAAAATCAAGTGACAACATAGGCTAAGTGGAGATGTCGACAGCTATCGGAATGTGCCACCCCAGCAAAAACTAGGTAATGGGTACCCATTCCCAATTGGATTACCTGGTAATGAGTACTAATTACTCGCTGCGTTACTTTATACCCCAAAAAAAGGCCTTACTTTTAACTTACATCGTAAATGATTTCCAATCTGAATTTTAAAAACCAGTTAAGTTTCATAAAAATATATAAAAAACAATTTTACTCTTAATTTATTTTCTCTCATTTAATAAGAGCAACTAAACAAACAATGCAGTCACCTTTTAAACTTTTTGTAAGCGAGCTAGGAATGGGCTATTATTTTTTAGCATTTTCGTAAGCGAACAAAGAAGGCCTTGCCTCCAATGACATCGCCTTGTTAAAGTAATTAAGAATGAAATTGGGACGTAACTAGTTACTCATTTTCGTTATAAACCCCAAAGTTAATTACTTGGTAATGGAAGTTTTTGCTGGGGTACCCTTCCATCATCAGCACTCCTTCGATTGCCACACACTTAATGTGTGTCAGATTAAAATTAGCCATTTAAATGAAACTTTTGAACAAATTAAGAATTAAAATTACTCCTATTTGTGTTGAATAACCCGTATTCACCATAAATTGATAATTTCTGAAATACAATTGATAAATTCTGAAATACAATTGTTCCCATGAAAATTTTTTGGAACAAATTCCTGGTTCAATAGATTCTTGAATATATTCTACAGTAATCACAACAAAATTTTCTATGTAAAGTTATTTTTCAAAAAAACTACTTACTCTAAAAAACGATTGCTTTCGGGACAATTTCGAACAAAAAGCATTGATTCTGGAATGTTAAGTAGAACCGGTTGCAGGGTAGTTTGATGCGTTTTGGAACCGATTATTTGGAGCAGAAAATTTTGCTGGGATAACTTCTGAAATACAATTGATAATTTCTGAAATACAATTGATAAATTCTAAAATACAATTGATAACTTCTGAAATACAATTAATAATTTCTGAAATACATTTGATATTTTCTGAAATACAATTGATAACTTCTGAAATACAATTGATAATTTCTGAAATGCAATTGATAATTTCTGAAATACAATTGGAAATGTTGTAAATCAAATTGAGTAAAACTGCATTTACAGTTTTTCATTTCGTGATCCTGTTTCCTTTTAAAAGTTCTTCAAAGTTTTAAAGAATACGCTTTGTAAAATATTTCTAAAAAAAAAACTTGTACTTGTCCTAGGATGTCAATGGTGATGGCAAATAAAAGAAGAGGATCTTCCTTAATTTTTCCATTTTTTATTTTGCCATATCAGGATAAAAGGATGTGAATAAAGTCGTTTGAAAACCTTATCAAAATATATTGTTGAACATTTTGAATGATATGGAAGGATAAAGTTTTGAAAGGACGTAACTTACCTCGTTTTTTCTGATATGTACAAATTATAAAAAAAGGAAAATTAGGGTAGATCCTCTTCTTTCATTTGCTATCACTAGTGGCATCCTAGGACAAGAACAAATATTACAAATATATTTTATAAAATTTAATCCTCTAAAACTTTGAAGTGCTTTTAAAAGCAAACAGGATCACAAAATGAAAAACTGTAAATGCATTTTTACTACATTTAGTCTCAAGTTTAAAACGTATATTATCCAGTTCGTGTTTAACGACTTTTTTAATTTTTGTCGGACGGTGTAATATAAGTTCACCAACTTCAAATGCGTGTAAAAAAAATCTAGCGCTGAACTAAAAATAAGCCTTGTGGCTTTTGTTCGCGCTGAACTAAAAATAAGCCGTGAGGCTTTTGTTATGGAATATTTCAACTTTCCTTTGCTTTTGGTTTCATCCTATTCCGATTTCGGTTGTTCCACTGTGTTATTTGTTTAAGTGTAATATATGTAAGTCGTTGTTACATTTTGTGGTAAAGTATGTGTGGAAATGAACACTGTGGGTGTTTGTGGCACAAGAATGAGTTTTTACCAACATTTATAGAAATGTTAACAAATTAAGCAGCGCGCTGCAGCGGACAAATTAAAACTCAAGAAGTTGAGTACCAACCTTTGATTCTTCCACAACTGGAAGGCAATATGAATGTTTCAGAAGAACAATGAACAAACGTTTATGATACCTTCTTGCACTTAAGTAATACAAATATTTTATAATTATTTCAAGAGCTGTACTTTAAACTTCTTCTAATACAAAAATGTTTCATTTGTTAAAAAATACGAAAAACATAAAAAAACGTATTTCAGAGGTTGGTTTAGTTTTTCAAAGGGAAACTTTTTTCATTCTGGATCAATTTTGGCCACATACGATCTTAACTGTCTGACGATTATACAACATATTAGTGTCAAATTTCAGGATTCTAGCTTTTTTATTTTGTACTGCATCGTCTTATATACAGACGGACAAAATAACGGACTTACATTCATAGAATGCCTTACAGTCAATCATGGGTCAATAATTTATACACTTTATGGGATCCCCGACCGATTTTTCGACGCGTTACCCACGGAATGACAAAATATAAGAAGAAACAAATATTTATCATGCAAAAAAAAATTCGGTACAATGTGTAAAGATACTTCTGCTGCTATTTTTATTTACACATCTGTATATATTTGTTGATTGAAGTCAGGCAAACACTATGGTTAAACATTACGTGTAGGCTGCCATAAATTTTAATGATTATTATGCCTTTTAACTTTAACTTTTAAGAGGGGTAAATAGAAAATCAAAAAAAAATGTATGGAAGTGTATGCATTTAACCACAGTAGGACTTATTGTTAGCCATACAAACATACAAAGAACACATATACAAACCAAGGTCTCTTATCATTCATAACCAATCAAAATAATCAGTTAGTTACTATTAACAACCTTGTAGTTTTCTGTATACCTTTGTAACCAACAATTTGTGTTCTAATCTCACACTTCGACAGAAATAAAGTATCTATATGTGTGTTTGTGCGTAAATTTTGTCTGTCTTAATATTTATGACCAAGGAGAGGACTTTCATGCAAATGCATATATTTCTGCAAATTAAAGAACTTTATTTAAAATGGCATCGATTCGTTAGTTGATATATTTGCATATTTTGCCGAAAATTCATATTATTGCATATTTTGCCACAAATGCATATTTTGCCGAAAATTCATATTTATGCATATTTTGCTATAAATTCATATTTTTAGGACATATTTTGTATAAAATTTTAGTTGTTTACATTTTTTTAACTTTTTTAGAACATTATCATTGTAAAACTATAACGGTACCACGAATGACATATATAAAGGATTGAGAAGAACGACAGAAATCGGTGTGTACTAAAAAAATAGAATGTCGAAACAAAAAGGAATTGAAAAAATTTTCAATTTAATTTTCTTTAATTTTGTTTAAAATTTTGTATAATTTGTGAATGTTTATAAAAAATATAATTTTAAATTTTAAATTATTAAAAATTTAACACATTTTGGGTGGCAAAAGTGTGCAAAATTTAAGATAATTAAAATCATAATAAAACACCGAAACTTGTCAAACGGTTGACATGGCGGATTTGTTTACTAATCGTATGTAACCTTATAACTAAACCGTGAACGGTACTATCATTAGAAAAAGTAATCAAAAATATGTAAACAAACATAAAACCCTTTGACTTCAACAAATCCAAATAATAAAGCAACCCAACAAACAAAGAAATAAGAAGAAGATTTCCAATCGCTTTTCTTGGAGAAAAATGGCTATTGTTGCAAAAACTGTGTTCGTATTGTGAATATTAACCGATTTGTTTAAAACCGTGGTTTAAAGTTTTGTATATGGGCATAAACATAACCACTTTTTGGAATATGTTTTCAAATTGTCTGCTGGGATTTCTTGTTTATTTTGTTGTTTATATTTTTTTTTTGTTTTGATTTTTTTATTTATTTGAATTTTTATTTTTAAAATTTGAAATTAATAGGTGGACGTTATTGACAACAAATTCTAATAATACTACCTGGTATTATTGTGCCATGGAACATTAGTAATTTGCTGCGCATTTTTTTTTTTTGACAATTTTTGAACCAAAATATTTTTCTTTTTTTTTTGTTACTAAATTGTTAAAATATGTACACTGTTTTGTAATTAATTTTTATAACTTTTTGTGCATATTTTTATAGATTTTAGTGCATGTTTTAAGATTTTTTTATGCATATTTTATGCTTTTAAACCGTAATTTGTTAGTGCATAAAGGTCGTGTCCCTGTTTATGACTAACACTTGTAGCTTTAATATATATTTTCGTTTGCTCCTAGACTTTCAATTAAGAATATGTTCGTTTGAACTTGTGGTAATGTTGATTGTATATTAGGGTGGAACAAATTTTATTTTTTTTTTCGAATTTGAAAACCGTCGGGGTCGGAGTGTGTGCATTTTAATGTCAATATTAACACAAAACAAGTACAGAAATTAAATTCGACTTAGCCGAATATATGAATACCCTCCACAATGCTCTTTTTAAGTGAAAGTAAATTTTTGATTAAAAATGATTAATATCGAGTAAAAAACTTTTTTAGTAATTTTTGTAAAATGCATACACTTAAAAAATTATGTTAGTAAAATCAACTGAAAATGTCAGTTAAAATAACTACTTTGTTGTTGTTGTTTTGGGTTGTTTTGGGGTCAACTACTTTTTCAGTAAAATGAACTAAAATTACTGACAAAATATTTCGCCATTAGGCACGTCTCCGAAATTGAAAATGCATATTCCTTCATTTGTGTCTGCAATTCCAGATCATGTTGGTAACCCTTGCGAAATAATGTAAGAGACAAAAAAGTTGAAAGAAAGTATGAAGTAAGGTTGAGATTGCTAGAAATAGAATTGTAGTGTTGGAAACTGTCAAAATTTATTCTGTAGAAACTATAAATATTCACATATATAAAAAACAGTTTTCATTAACAAGACAAACCGACATTTAAAATCCTACTGATGATGACACTAACTGGGGTGTTTGAAACCGGTATGGGAAATACCAAAAATGTCTATAATTTTTAGAAATTCAATTTTTCTTCTGCATTTTTTCAACTTGAACCCTTATATCAACTAACAATGTTAGTTATTTTAACTGACAAAAAATAACTGACTTATGTAGTAGAAATTACTAACATTTGTAGTCAAAACAACTAATATGTTGGAAGGTTGCCAATGTGCAGCCAATCCCTAAAAAGGGTGCGGCTAATTACCCTGATAATTACCGCCCAATCGCAATATGCTCAGCGCTCTCGAAGGTAATGGAGAGTATGGTAAATTGCCATCTTGTCATCCCTCTTTCCTCCTCCTCATAACCTATTTTCCTGATATCAACACAATGCACTGCATTAATAGGGGCATCCCCTGAGTGTTGGTTCAACGTAAAAAAAAAATATATATTTTTTTTTCAAAAAATGTTCAGAAAAAAAAGTTGAAGATCAAATTTTTTCCAAGTTTTTTTTTTTTAAAAAAGTTGTGAAAAATAAAAAACGAAATTTTTTTTTGAAAAACTTTGAAAATTTTTCAGAAATTAAAAAATAAAATTAACTACTTTAAATAACTGTTACTACATTACAGTACTTTTTTGTTAGTTATTTAAAAAAAACGACTTAAAATAACTAACAGAAATAGTTGTATGATATTTTTCATACAAAAATAACTGACTTTGTAGTTGAAAACAACTAACTACTGTAAAATATACAAACAACTAACATGTAGTAACTTACATAATTTTCTGAGTGTATACTTTTGCGCAAAAATGGGTGACAGAGGGTATAGTCTAAGAAAAAATCATCATAAAATTTTATAAAAAATACTCAAACATTGCTTTTAACTCAGAAATATATTTACACTACACTCAAAAAAAATAAAATCAACTGAAAATGTCAGTTAAAATAACTACTTTGTAAGTTGTTTTGGGGTCAACTATTTTTTCAGTTAAATCAACTAACAATGTTAGTTATTTTAACTGACAAAAAACAACTGACTTATGTAGTAAAAACAACTTACATTTGTAGTCAAAACAACTAAAATGTAGTAAAAATAAAAAAATCTATAAATAATTTTTTTTTCAAAAAATTTTTCAGAAAAAAAATGGAAGACCAAATTTTGTTAAAGTTTTTTTTTTAAATTTATGAAAAATAAAAAAACGAAAATTTGTTTTTATTTTTTGGAAAAAATCTTTGAAAATTTTTCAGAAATAAAAAAAATAAAATTAAGTACTTTAAATAACTGTTACTACATCACAGTACTTTTTTATTAGTTGTTCAAAAAAAAACACTTAAAATAACTAACAGAAATAGTTGTTTGATATTTTTCATATAAAAACAACTGGCTTTGTAGTTGAAAATAACTAACTACTGTAAAATATACAAACAACTAACATGTAGTAACTTACATAATTTTCTGAGTGTACATTTTTTTTTAATTACACAGTGATACAAAATCGAGCTTTCCGAATCGGAATGGGAAGAAACCAAAAGCAAATGAAAGTGGACTTTTTACACAACAAACCCCTCAAGGTATCTTTTTTAGATCAGCGCTGGATTTTTTTTACACGCATTAGGGCCCCTGGTGGTCCCTAATTGGACATGTGGGGTCAATCGTCCAAACTTAAGCTCGAAATTACGTTAGCTATAACACCGTCCGACAAAATTGAAAAAAGTCGTTGAACACGAACTGGATAATTTTCGTTTTAAACTAGAGATTAAAAGTAGTACACTCAGAAAATGATGTTAGTTACTACATGTTAGTTGTTTGTATATTTTACTGTAGTTAGTTGTTTTCAACTACAAAGTCAGTTGTTTTTGTATGAAAAATATCAAACAACTACTTCTGTTAGTTATTTTAAGTAGATTTTTTGAATAACTAACAAAAAAGTACTGTGATGTAGTAACAGTTATTTAAAGTAGTTAATTTTTTTTTTATCTATGAAAAATTTTCAGTTTTTTTCCAAAAAATAAAAACAAATTTTCGTTTTTTTATTTTTCAAAACTTTTTTTAAAAAAAAAAAAAAAAAACTTTGAAAAAATTTGGTCTTCAAATTTTTTTCTGAAAAATTTTTTGAAAAAAAAAATTATTTATTGATTATTTTATTTTTACTACATTTTAGTTGTTTTGACTACAAATGTAAGTAGTTTTTACTACATAAGTCAGTTGCATTATGCATTTTTAACTGAAAAAGTAGTTGACCCCAAAACAACTTACAAAGTAGTTATTTTAACTGACATTTGCAGTTGATTTTACAAACATAATTTTTTGAGTGTAAAACTGCATTTACAGGCTTTCATTTCGTGATCCTGTTTCCTTTTAAAAGGACTTCAAAGTTTTAGAGGATTAAATTTTATAAAATATTTTTGTACTTGTCCTAGGATGCCACTTTTGATATCAAATTAAAGAGGAGGATCTCCCCTAACTTGCCTATTTTATTATTTTTACACTCAAAAAAAAAAAACTGTAAAGTTAACAAAAAATTTAGTTAATTTTAACTAAAAAAGCACCTGATTTTGGGCCTACTAAATTTTTAGTTAATTTAACTAAAAATATTTAGTTAACTTTTCGTAGAACGAATTTAGCAAAAAAAAACCGTAACTTTAACTAAAAATTTAGCTGAAATTTCGTAACGTTTTTATGTACATATATTAACAAAAAAATTAGTTGAATTCAGCTAAACTTTTTGTTACTTTTCGTAAACTAAAATTTAGAAAATATTTTGTAAAAAATTAAAAGTTTATTTTTTCTATTTTTTCATCAGCTTAAGTAGAACTTATGAGATTTGCATAGGAGGCTTCGCAAGAAATTCCACTTAACAAATTTGTTACGAAAAATCAGCAAATTAATTAGTAAAAATTCGTAAACTCAGTTTTGAAGTCAACAAAAAAAATTAATTCAAAATTTGTTCAAAACTAGTATTTTCGTAAATTGAACTTAACTAAAAAAAGTAGTTAAAACGCTGATTTTAACTAAAAATTTGCTAAAAAGCCAGTAAACTCGAGTTAACAAAAAAAAATTTGTTAACTTTACAGTTTTATTTTTTTGAGTGTACATATTAGGAAGAAGGAGGTAAGTTACGTTCATTTAAAAATGTGTCCTTCAATATCATTCAAAATTTTGAACAAAATATGCTTTCAAATGGCTTTATTCACATCCTTTTCTCCTGATATGGCAAAATATAAAAATGGAAAAATTAGGGGAGATCCTCCTCTTTCATCTGCCGTTACCAGTGTCATCCTATGGCAATTACAAATATTTCAAAATATTTTACAAAATGTATAATTTAAAATTTTTAAGTCCTTTTAAAAGGAAACAGGATCACGACATATGGCCTTATTGCCAATGGCTTTATTTCACCCTCCCCCAAAACTGTAAATGCAGTTTTACGCTATTTTTTTTTTGGTATTTATTTATTCATTTTGATATATTTACAAAAAAGATGTCACCTCAGCGCCTTCAAGGCATTATTGAGGCTGGTTGGCAAGATAATAAATTCTTGATTTAATATTTAAAATATAACATGATATCTACTTTCAGACGTATATCATCCGATTCATGTTTAATATTGGCTGTCGGACGGTGTAATCGCTGCAATCGGTACAGTACTGTATAGTCAAATTATTAAAAATAAAGCACTGATCGCCATTGCGTATGATTGTTATTTAAAGGCAATTACAAAATTAAGCATACGCCACTTATAAAGTTTTCAAGCAATTATTATTATAATTATAATAATTAATTAAATGCGTGTAAAAAAATTCTAGCGCTGAACTAAAAAAAACCTTGAGAGTTTTGTTATGAAATGTGTCAACTTTCATTTGCTTTTGGTTTCATCTTATGCTGATTTTGCACTGTGTTATTAAATATGTTTCGAAATACATTTTTTTTTAGATTTTTTTAAATCTAAATCTTTGATCGCCTGGCGCTTCTGGTTAATTAATTCCGATTGGCCTCAAACTTGTAAAATTTAGACCTAGGGGAATAAAAGGTTTAGGCCTAGGGGAATGAAAATTTTCATTGGACGTTCAAAATCGGAAGAAAAACTTTTTTCATACAAAAAAATGCCAGTCAATAGGGTCAGCTTTATATTTTGAACCAGTCTAATGTTTTGGTTTTATTTTAGTGGATTTACAGTGTTTAGTTACTGTTTATTGTACTTATTTCCGCTTATTATTACAAGGAAAGTTAAGTATTTAATATAATTTTAAATATGTCCTTTGGGAATAAATAACTTTATGAAAATGTTTTAATTGTCTCTATGTGTATTTGTGTAGGTGTTAAAGTTACAACATAATTTACATACGTACTTTAGCATTTTAATGCATTATACGACATTTTTCCACTTTATTTAAGTTGTAAAAGTGTTGTAGGCCTTAATTAAGTTGAAGTGTTTTTACAAATAATTAAGTTGTGGTCATAGTATGTTCTTAAATACTTAATGTAAGTATGTTAATATCTAGGTGAATGAATGGTTATTTAAGGTGGGGCGGAAAAAAACAAAACTTATAATAAATAGAATTATACACTCAAAAAAAACCATTAACTTAAACTTTGGAAAAATTTTCTTCAAAATAGTTTATAAATTTTCCCACAATTTAGTTAAATTTAACTAAAATTTTGAAAATTTTCCCAACTTTTAGGAAAAAATTTTAGTTCAGTGACTGTTAAATAGGCAATAATTTTCCTTAAATGAAATTCCCAAATACATGGAAGAAATTCTTACCGACAAAGAAATTTTCCCTAAATAATTGAAAAAAATCTTTATTTTTAAGACATATTTCATAAAACAAAATTTAGTTCAAAAAATTCAGTTTTAGGACGTAATTTCCTACCAATTAGTTTATCATATTTATCTTCTTTAATTTGAGGAAGTTTTTTCCACAAGTTTAGTAAATTTTTCATAACTGGAAATTGTTTTGTTGATTCATGTTTTTTTTTCATGCTTGCTTGTAGTTCACATTTAGTTTATTATTTGTAGCATATGAAAAAGAGAGGTTGGGCTTGTATAACAAGTAATAAATTTAATGCTTACATTTTTTTCTACACATGTATGTGTTAGGGAAAAAATAATATTTTAATCACAACAAAGGCCATAGCTTTGGCGTGTTTTCCCATAGTCTGGGAACAAACGTTAAAGACAAAGTCTTTGTTGTAATTTAACTTTAAAAACTAATGAAATTTATTACTTGACCATAAGAAACAAACGTTTTTTTATATTTTAAATAAAAAATGTACATAATGAGAATTCTGTGTGTATTCACATGCTATTCTATAAATAAACCAATAAAAATTAACAAATTTTTAGGAAAAATGTCCTCATCAGAAATGTTTTTTTAACTAAAAAATGGGAAATTTTTTTCCACTTTTTAGTTCAAATTGGTCCTAATTTTTAAGAAAAATATGGACTAAAAAGTAGGAATACATGGCAATGGAGCTAAATCATTATCAATTTTCCTTGGATTTAGTTAATTTTCCCATTTTTTAGTTAGTTTTTTTTCTGAGTGTAGCATGTGCTAGATTTGTAGCAACAGAAAAAAACATAAAAAATACTGAGAAAATATGCTGCCATTAGGCACGTTTCCGAAATAAATATCAAATTCCTTTAGTTGTGTCTGCAATTCCCATTTGCCTAAGTATGAGGTGAAGTTGAGAAAACTAAAAACAGAGTTATATTGTTGAAATTTAAAACTCCTCTATGTATAGAACCGAAAACGACTTTTTGTCAAAACATATTATATCAATGTGCACTCTTATAAAAATTTGTTGAAATTTACCCAATTTATAGTAGGAAACTGGACTCCTACTATAAATTGGGTATTTTTACTCTGAATGTGTAAATTGAATAAATTGACCACATGTGGTTAATTTAAATAAAAAGGAGGTGAATAAAATATAACAAAAAAAAAAAACATAAGGCGCCAGCCAGCATCGAACTCGCCACCTTCTGATTTGAAAGTACACTTCTTAACCACTATGCTACGGAAGCTTTTACTTTTATCTGGCGTTTTAGTTATTTAACTTGTGTGTAGGTATGTTGTTCGACAATTTTATTTACGCATTTGTGTGTAAAATATTTGAATTAACGGATAATATTTTTAATTTGCTGTGTTTAATTGGTTTGAATTTATTATACGCATTTAGTGTTTATATTAACACATAATGCGTGCTTTTCAACAAAAATTTACCCAATTTATAATAGTAAGTTTACATGCGTTTTTTTAGAGTGTGGTTAGCTGTGATGTCTAAGGTGACGACCAGCCTGTGTTGTTTATGGTATGGATATGACAGAAATATCCAATGTTCGATTCTCTGCTGGGAACTTAAAGAGCGGAAAGTCGTTAAGTTTAGGAACGTTTTAAGAAATTATGATTTTTTTTTTTCAAAAAATAAAACTGGAAAAACTTGCAAAACTTTTACAAATTCTGTTCGAAAAACTAAATTTCAGCCTACTCTACTTATTCATATACCTTCAGACGTGGGAAGTTATTATTATGTTATATTATTAATTGTACAGGAACATTTTTAGAAATAATTTTTCTAAAAATAAAATGATTAAAACACTACCAAACGCACATCTTGCAGACCACCCGGGTTTTTTGGTTAGTTAAGAGGTTTTTAAAATATTTCCATCCTTTCGTTATCACATTTTCTTAAAGATATGCACTAAAATTTTAAATTGTTTAAATTTATGTAAGGCAACACTTTAAAACAGAAAGAGCACAAAAATAGAGCAAGGCTGGTGTAAACAATCCTAAAAGTGCGACCACTAAGAATAATTTAGCAACAAAAATCAAAATTGGATATATTTTTAAACACGAATAACACGAAAACGAAATAAGCAACAGCAGTGACAGTTTTGGATTTTACAGATCCATTTCATATAAAATCCAGCCCAAGTTTTTGGCATTTAAACAAAAAAACAGCCTTCATGAAAGCAATTTTTAAACAGCTATAAAGAAATAAATACGCAATATTTATACCCTACACCAAACTGTGCACTCAAAAAAAAAAAAAAACTGTAATGTTGGCAAAAAAAGCTTGTAAACCTACAAGAAAATTTGCTGATTTTGAACCCACAATTTTTTTGCTAAAGTTAGCAAAAATGTTTTGCCAATAATTAGTTAACAAAAAAAATTTTTTTTTGACACATTTGAGGACCCCATTGGGTTCGGACCCGATAGGTCCAGACCCCGATGGGCCTAGACCTAGTTGGGTTCCTTAATAATCGTCATAGTTTTTGATCCAAAATTTGTGTCCGTTTCGCTCTACCTTGCTTAGTTTTTGAGATACGTGATTATAGGGGACCACTGGGGTCTTGAGAATTAAAAAACTCGATAACTTCAAAAATATTATTTTTTGACTATTTTGCGGTCTTGTTCTACGTATTGAGGGCTACAAAAATGCTTTTGGACTTTTTGTTGTGTCGGCAATATTTACCGAGATATGAGCATTTTAAAATTTTCGCGAATGCTAACTTTTTTGGATCCAAAGTTAGGGCCCATTAGGGTCCACACATGTGAAGAGGACCTGCTAAAGTATGGAGATTCTAAGAACCAAAAATGCCCTCCATTTTGCTCTATCTGGCTTAGTTTCCGAGATAGAGCCATTTTAAGTTTTCTGAAAATAAAAAAAAATTGACCATTTATTTTTGCTAATGTTAGCAAAAAATCTTGTAAAAATGTTGTCAACTCAATTTCAAATCTTAGCAAAAGAAATTAGTTCAACGTTTGTTTAAAATTGCTAATGTGCTAAATGAAGTTTACAAGAATTTTTTGCTAACATGCTAATCTCAACTAAAAATTTGCTAAAAGTTAGCTAACTAGCATTAGCAAAAAAAAATTAGTAAATCTACTAACGTATTTTTTTGAGTGTGGTACAGGGTATAATGAGTTTGTGCTGATGTTTGTAACTACCCGAAATAATGTTCCTAGACCCACTTTTAAGTATACCGATCGACTTAGAATCAATCTTTGAGTAGATTTATCGATGTCCGTCCGTCTGTCTGTCCATGTAAATGGTGTAAACACGATACAGGTCGCAATTCTAAATCAATTTAAAATTAGAAACTTAAGGCTCTTTTGGCCCAAGGATGAAGCCTATTGAAATTGGAAAAAATCGGTAAATATTTAGACCTAGCCCCCATACAAAGGTCCTCTTTAGTTTTAGCTCAAATGACTCCAATAGCCGCATTTTAATAGGTATCTTTTCGAAATTTGACAGGTAATCATGTTTTATCCACACGAATCACCATTCCGAATTTTAAAGAAATCGGACTAGTTCTTCTTGTAGCCCCCATACAAACCACCTTCCCGATTTTCACATAAATCTCTCAAATTTCATGAAAATAGAAAATATTTAATTAAAATTCTGTTTGTGTATGTTAAACGCGTACTTTAATAACCTTATCAAATCTGATTATCATCGGACCATTTTTGGACTTAGGTCCCATGTGGAAATTTCGCCCGATATTCAGTTGAAGCGATTTATTGTCAACAAAAAGAAGCCTATTCCACTCAAATTTGATTAGTGAGTGCTTTAACACTTATTAAAGATTTGACAAAATAAAGATCTAATCAGTCCATGATTGAACTTGGGACCCCTTTTCCGGGAAACTCTGGTGTAGGGTATTATATGGTCGGTCTTGACCGACTATAATTTTCTTACTTGTTTTTAATTCTGTTTTTTTTTTCTTGAAAGATAAATATTTTAAATATTTAAAAAAAAAATATAACACAAAATTTGGTCATATTAAATTTCCAGGGTTGCCACTCAATTGCATAATGTTTTTTTTTAAAGACAAAATCGGCTGCAGTTGTACAGCAAAAACTACTGAACCGACTTTGATGAAATTGTTCTTGATTTGTAGGTTATTAAATTCTCTAGTGCTTACCGTGGCCATTTTTTTGAAGTTTTGACCTAATTATGTTTTTAATGTTTTATGTGTTATAAAATTTTAAAAATATTACAATAATTTATTTTTCAAATAAAAAAAAAAGAATTAAAAAATATTTTGCTTATTTATTTTTTATAGCTGTTTAAAAATTGCTCACATGAAAGCTTTATTTTCTTTCAACCCCCATTCGTGATAAATTTTTAGATTTTTTTTTGATGACCCGTTCAAAAGATATCGAATTTTTAAAAGTTTGTAGTTTGTTTCTTTACTAAAACTTCTGTTACTCATAACTTCTTTAATAATGGTCCAAATTGCACAACTTTTTTTAAATTTTTGTATTTTACGTACTTTAAAAAAAAAATCCTAATAAATTCTTAAAAGTGATTTAAACCATTTCCAATTGTATTTTAAAAATTTCCAAACGTATTTAAAATTGTCCAAATGTATTTTTAAATTATCCAAAATTGCTACTTGTAGTAAAGGTTTTTATTTTTGCTAAATAATCTTGACAATGGGATCTGACAAATCCCGAAACACGTGTCGAATTAGGTCTTGCAAAAAATTACCAACATAAATAAATTTAAAACAGAAAAATAATTTTCTTGAAAATTATTCTATGAGAATATCATAGTTTTAATGAGTAAAGGAAATAATGACCTCTAGCTATAAAAAAAAACTACTCAAAATATTGTCCAAATATATTTTAAAATTGTCCAAATGAATTTGAAAGTTGTCCAAATGTTTTTTAGAATTGTCCAATTGCATTTTTAAAATGTCCAAATGTATTTTAAAATTGTCCAAATATATTTTAAAATTGTCCAAATAAATTTTAAAGTTGTCCAAATGTATTTTAAAACTGTCCAGATGTATTTCAAAAATATCCAAATATATTTTGGAATTGTCCAATTGTATTTTAAAATTGTCCAAATGTATTTTAAAATTTTCCAAATACATTTTAAAATTGTCCAAATGTTTTTTAAAATTGTCCAAATGTAGTTTAAAATATTCCAAATGTATTTTAAAATTGTCAACATGTATTTAAAATTGTCCAAATGTATTTTAAAATTGTCCAAATTTAGTTTAAAATTTTACAAATGTATTTGGAAAATTGTCCAAATGTATTTTAAAATTGTCCAATTGTATTTTGAACTTTTCCAAATCTATTTTCAAATTTGTCCAAATGTATTTTAAAATTGTCCAATTGTATTTTAAAATTGTCCAAATGTAGTTTAAAATTGTCCAAATATTCTACATAGAATAATTTAAAATACATTTGGAAAATTTTAAAATACAATTTGTCCAAATATATTTTAAATTGTCCAAATGTATTTTTGAATTGTCCAAATATATTTTCAAATTGTCCAAATTAATTTTAAAATTGTCCAAATGTATTTTAAAATTGTCCAAATGTAGTTTAAAATTATCCAAATATTCTGCATAGAATATTTTAAAATACATTTGGAAAACTTTAAAATACAATTGGACAATTTTAAAATACCTTTGGACAATTTTAAAAGACATTTGGACAATTTTAAAATTAATTTGGACAATTTGAAAATATATTTGGACAATTTAAAAATACATTTGGACAATTTTAAAATATATTTGGACAATTTTAAAATACATTTGGAAATGGTGTAGTATGCGATTTTTTGGTCTTAAAGTTTAAATTTTATTTTTGAAAATGTGTGTACTCTTTGATTTTTTTTGGAAAATTTTTTTATAAAAATTTCTATTGATTCCACAATTTTTTTTTTTAGCCAATAGGATAGTGGGATAACAATTATTACTATTTTTTTTTTAATTTTTTGAAAAAAAATCTTATTGTAATTTTCCAATCTTAATATCATTTCTACTGCTCTAATGCACAGTGCCACATTTGGCCAATCTAGCACGACAAAAATCAAAAAAAAAAGTTCCCCGATTTTTATGATTTGTTTGTATGTATTATAAAACATTCCTAACAACACGGAAATACTCATATAAGAACTATAATTCTATTCGTTATTAAGATGTGGGTGCATAAAGTTGCATCTTGTAAAATCCTGAAAGTAGTGTTCATTATTTCGCATTAATTAAGTCGATTTTAAACGGTTGTAACTTTTTAACAAAAAAAGATATTTATACACTCTTTTTTGGTAATTTTAAAGGATATTAAAAGGCTTTAAGTCATATCTTTTCTTCTTTTTTTAAACAATTTTTTCCATTTTTTATTAAATTTTTAACATAATAAAAAATTTTGAAAAGAAAATTATATATTTATTTTTTTGATGAAATAGAACTTTTGTGTTTGGTCTCTATTGGTCGCCGGACTCTTTCAGACATATTGACCAATATCCATAGTACTTATTTCAACGGCTAACTTTTGCGACCGTCTGCGACGCCGACTACAGTGGGACGATATGTAAACCCTGTTTTAACATATTTTTTTAACATATTTTTAAAAAGTGGGCGTTGCAGTTGTCTGACCGCCCCCTTTTTTTGTGATATTATTTCTACAGTCCTTGAGAGTATATATACCAAGTTTAAAGAAATTACAACCAAAATAAAAAATTTTTGAAAAAGTGGGCGTGGCCGTTAACTGGCCTCCCATATTTTTCATAATGTTGTTTTTTAAGTTAAAACTTACATTTATACCGAATTTCTAGTCAATATAAATAAAATTAGATTTTTGTCGTCCTAGATTGGCCAAATGTGGCACTGTGCAATGGTGTGTCGTAGAGGGACATATTTTTTAATTTGCTCCAACCACTCTAACTGGCCTAAGAGTGTTAAAATTTGCTCCAACCGCTCTTACTGCCCTAAGAGTGACCCTAGAGCAATCAAATGTATGACCGACCCACAATATTTTTTTAGTTCAAAAATTTTCTCTGAACACATGTTGGAGGGTAAAAATAAATGGTGGTCGGTCGAAATTATGACCCCCCCTAGGACACACCATTAGACTGGTAGAAGCCGATTAAATAAAACAAATTTTCAAAAAAAAAAATTTTTGGGGACCTCTTAAGAGTTAAAGATAGAGGGTAGGTGAGTTCAGAGAAAATTTTTGGACTTAAAAAAATATTGTGGGTCGATCATACATTTGATTGCTTTTAGGGCAGTAAGAGCGGTTTGAGCAAATTTAAAAAAAAAAATGTAATTTTGTATGGGAGCCCGCTTAGAAACTGGAGATAGATTCTTAGTTTGTTCCAAAAAAATGTTAAGGCGTAAAAATTACTGGGGGTCGGTCTTGCTAATGGAGCAGTAGAAATGATGGAAATTTACAATAAAATACATATTTTAAAAAAATTTCAAAAAATAGTGATAATTGTTTCCACGATCCTGCTGAGCAAAAAAATGTGTAGAATAGGTAGAAGTGTTCCACAAAAAAATTTGAAAAAAATCTGGAAATTTACCACGAAGGAATTTTCGAAGGGTACTAAAAACTGTCAACAAATTGGGAAAATCTAAAAAACAAAAAATGTTCAAAGTGCCCGATTTGATATTCCCCATATCGTGAACCTATATTCAAAATATGCCAACTCAAATTTGACGGAAATGAGTTTCCGATGGCAAATAACTCCCTTATGTAATACCTATCTGCCATAAAAATTTCAGAGCAAAAAAATAATTTGTTGTCGTTTTACATCCATTTTTGTAATTCTGCTAACTCAAAGTACATATTTTTTTGGTGGAAATAAATGCCAACTCCCATTGTAAATTTCCAAAAATTTTTCAAAAAATTTTTTTAAAAAAAATTAGATCACATATCTTATTGCATTTGCCATGCTAAACACGAATCTTGTAAAGATTTTCATATCTAATGACTGGTTCTCGAGATATTGCCATTTTGAAAATATCGGTAAATAGTGTTTGCAAAAAAAAAAATGCTTATATTTATGTAACTTTCAAACTATTTATCAGATTAAAACATTATAAATGGGGCAAATAAAGTCAATGATATAAGCTTTCAAAATAGCTAGTTTGGAGTGACCCTATTGCAATACAGCGTGAGTTACAGAGAGAAAAAGTTGACCACCCTGAGATTAAAAGGCTTTCGGAGCTAGTAACTTTTAAAAATATGCAAAGATTTTTAATTTTTTGTTCAGTTTTTGCAATTACCGTACTAAGGATAACAAAAACCAAAAAAAAAAAAAATTTTAAAAATTTTTCCAAAAAAAATGTATTTTTATTTTCCGACAAAATATGCCAACTCTAAAAAAATATTTGTTTTTTGATATAGTAATAAATGCCATCTCAAAAAAATACGCAAACCAGTGCAAAATATGAAATTTTTTGCATCGGTATAAATTATTTAGAATATTTAAACCATTTTATGGAAGGTACATTGTTTATTTTTGCAATAATATGCGAAATAACTAGTTTTTTAGCTCTCCTGAACAGTAAGCTTTTTCGAGTTGGCATTTATTGAATATAGTTCGACGATATATAGTCAAATTGTTTTTCAAAAAGTCTTTATTTGTTGCACAGTGTAATTTTTAACTAAACATGACAAACAAATTTTTCCATTTTTAGATTTCACTATGATTAAACAACACACCATGCATAGGTCAATTCCCATCAGCCAACACTGGTCCTATATGCTGGCATTACAATTATTTCTGGCCATGACATTAGTCAACAAGAATATGGGAGCGGTGTGTGCCAATGCTGTAACTCCCGAAATTCCAACAGTCAGTGACAATGAAAATGAATTCAACGATATAATGATGCCCAACGATGGTGTTTTTGAAGAGAAAAGAAATTGGCAATCATTACAGGGATCTTGGGGCAAACGAGCCCAAAGTGATAATGAGTTCAATGGGGATCTTATTGATAATGAACAAATGGTACCGGTATTGATAGCCACCAACATGGAACCAAAAAACAAACTACAACTGGCTTTCTTAGCAAATCCCATGGCATTGGAACATTTAACAAATCAATATAGACCTATGACATCACTGGAAAATAATGATATTGATGATGAAAATATATTCAATGAGAAAAGAGGTTGGAAAAAATTGAATGGTGCTTGGGGTAAGAGACGTAATGCTGGACAACAATCATTCAATAGAGGAGGTGGGTAGAAAAATTCAATTAAAAAAATATTCAAATTGAATAATTAAAAAAAAAAATTCCTTAAAAAAAACTAGATCTTGTTTCTTCTGCTTCCGCTACAGGTTCATGGGGTAAACGCGAACCCAATTGGAATAACTTAAAGGGTATGTGGGGTAAACGTTCATCCGATGGTTGGTTAAAATTGCACAACGGCTGGGGTAAACGTTCTCAACACTATACGGAAACAAATTAAATTTGATAAAGGAAACGATGGAAACGAAACGAAAAACACAAAAAACAAAAAAACTTAAACTGTGGCTGGTATTTTGAAAATTCTATACACCGTAACTAGAGATTAGAAAATATTTAGAATATAATACAAAGAATAAGGGGAATAACCATAATTTTAAATATTTAATTAAAAACAGTTAAATAAAAAAATTGCATGAAAGCCTTTTTATAATTATTTTATTTTAATAAAAAACTCCAATGTAAAATATCAATTAATTCAAATAATCAGTATTACAACTTAAATGTATATTTCAATAATTGTTTGTTTTGTTCTTAGGTATAATTTAATTAATCTTAATCAATTTACTAATTAAGTATTTAATTAAAAATGACAACAAAAATATTAAAAAAATGTATTATAGGGGAAACTTCTGATGATTAATTATATGTATATTAAAACAAAAATAAACTATTGTATTTATTTTTAAATTAAAAAAAAAATGTATTTAAAAGTTAGACAACATTCTAGTCTGTATATGTATGTATTTCAATGGAAAAGTCCAATATAAAAATAATGAAAAATGTTCATTAACAAAAATACAATAATAAATAAAAAATGAAGTGAAAAAAATTGCTTTGCTAATAACCCATTAAAATTAATAAAAAATTTATTACATAGGGAAATAAGGATTTTTCAAGAGGAAATTCGATCCTGTTTACATTTTTTATGCCATCCTCAAATGAAACCAAAAGTTGAAATTTTTGATCAATTTTTTTTATACCCTCCACTCTAGTGATAGAGGGTATATATAAGTTTGTCATTCCGTTTGTAACACCTCGAAATATTGGTCTAGGACCCCATAAAGTATATATATTCATGATCCTCGATCGATTTTAAGACGATCTAGCGATGTCCGTCCGTCCGTCTGTCCGTCTGTCTGTCTGTCTGTTGAAAACACGCTAACTTTTGAAAGACTTTACGGAGGCTCCTGAAGTTTGGTATATATGTTGGGCATTTACCTGGTCAGGTTGGTATTGCAATCCAGCGAAATCGGTCAAGTGGTTCAAAAGTTATAAGCAAATGAGTGAATTTCGGCAAGGTTTTTTTTGGAATTTACGAGATAAAACACACGGTAACTTTCGAACGGCAATTCTGAGGGTGCTGAAGTGTGGCATATATATTTGTCGTTCTTCAGGTCCAGTTCGTTTTAAATTTCAGTCAAATTGGTCAAGTGGTTCAAAAGTTATTAGCAAAACCTTAAATTTCAGATTCGCCTCACCTTAAATTCACGTGTAGAAAACCCGTTAAACATGTTTTAAAAACATTGGTAAGTCACAAAAATATTTTACATCGTATTTTTGTCATTCAAAAATATTTTTACACTAAAAGAAAAAAAAATACACTCGAAAAAAATTTTACACTCAAAAAAAATTTTACACTCAAAAAAAAAAATTTAGTAAATTATTTTTTTTTTCAAAAATTAGTTAAAAAATTAGTTAGTTTACACTAAAAGAAAAAGAAATACACTCGAAAAAAATTTTACACTCAAAAAAAAATTTACACTCAAAAAAAAATTTAGTAAATTATTTTTATTTTTTTTTTCAGAAATTAGTGTTAATTTTTCAGTCTAGAAAATTTACTATAACTTGAAAAGGGCATTGTGGAGGGTATTCATAGATTCGGCCAAGTCGAATTTAATTTTTCTACTTGTTTTTCATATACTTAAGCCCACCGTACTCCATAAAAAATATTTTTTTTGGCTAAAACTTTATGGCTTTGTCTTGAAAACTAAGCCAGATAGAGCAAGAGGGGCCCCCGTAGGCTACACTGAAAAAAAGATATAACTAAAATTAAGGAAAAAATTACTTTGAAAATTTATCATGAATTTTCCTAAAATTTAGTTAAATTTAACTTAAAAATGAGAAATTTTCTTAACTATGAGGAAAAAATTTTAGTTCATTTACTTATAATTAGTTCATAGTTTTCTTTAAATGGATTTTTTTAATATTAGGAAAAAAATTCTTACTGTCAAAGAAATTTTCCACAAATCTAAGAAACGTGTCTTTATTTTTAAGACATATTTCTTAAAAAACAATTTAGTTCAAGTTTAGTTAAAATTTACAAAAAAAAACATCATCGTATTTCTCTTCTTTGAATTGAGGAAGTGTAATTCTTAGAATTTAGTTAATGACTTCTGAGAATTTAGTAAATATCTGCTTAGAATTTAGTTAAAAATTCAAAATGGCGATATCTCGAAAACTAAGCGAGATAGAGTGAAACGGAAGAAATTTTCAAAAGAAAGAAGACCTAGCTCTGCATATCTGTCGGGGTCTCAAGACCCTAACTTTAGATCTAAGATTTGAAATTCCCGAGATTTTATATATGCATATATCTCGGTAAATACTGCCAACACGAGAAAAGATCCAACGGCATTTTTGTAGTTCTTGACTCGTAGAACACTTCGGTAAAATACCCGAAAGCCCTTCGATTAATAGTTTTTGAGTTATCCGGTTTTAAAGATTCTCAAGACCCTATCAGGCCCCTTATTACCGTATCTCAAAAACTAAGGAAGTTAGAGCGAAACGGACACAAGTTTTGGTTCAAAATCTATGGGGACCCTTAAAGAACCCAATGGGGTCCGAACCCATGGGTCCAGGGTCTAGACCCAATCTATTTCTAAAATGTGAAGTATAATTTTTCCCATTTTCTAGTTAAAATTGGCTTAAAATTAAACAACTTTGTTTTCCTTATTTTTGGGAAAATTATGAACTAAAACCAAGAAAAAAAATCTCTCTTTTTCTCAAAATTGAGTTAATTTCCCCAGATTTTAGTTCACTTTTTTTTTTAGTATAGTTGGTAGCATGCTAGCCTTTGGGTTCGATTCCCACCAGAACCCTTGTTTTTTTCACTACAAATAGACGACGGTCATTGTTACCAGTTCTCGGTTAGGTTGAAATTATTAAAAATGAGTTGTAAATTTATAGAAAGAATAAACAAAAATAATTGGTCATGTGAAAAATAGAGCAAAAACGAGTACATTTTTGGCTCTTGGTTCTTTGGTTCTCCATAGTATCGTAGGTCCTCTTTACATATGTGGACCCAAATGGGTCCAAATTTTGGTTCTTAAAAAATTGGCCCTCAAACCTCGCTAAATACTCCCGACAGGAAACAAAATTTCGAAATTTTTGGTTCATTTCGACCAAAATGTTGGTCAGTTTATCGTTATCTTGCTTAGTTTTCCAGGTACTGCAATTTTGGGGCCGAAAAGGGTCTGGAGAATTTAAGAAACTGAATTACATTAAAGTTGTTTTTTATTCGACATTTTTTTTGACCTCGAGCTCGAACAACTTTATATTTTACATACAGAAACTGAATTACTTAAAAACTATTTTTGGGATTTTGAGTATTTGATGGACAAGTTCTAGAAACCAAGAGCTACAAAACCGCTTTTGAATTTTTGAGGTGTCGGCAATATTTATCGAGATATGAGCATTTTTAAATGTTTAGAAATGCCAAATTTTTTGGATTCAAATTTAGGACCCATTGGGTTCCACACATGTGATGAAGACCGGTGAAACTATGGATATTTAATTTTTTGGCTTAGTTTTCGAGATATCGGCATTCGTATTTTTTTTTTCTTAACTCATCTACGCAGGGCCGGATTAACCATGTTGGGGCCCCTAGGCAATGTATGTATTGAGCCCCTTCTGCATTTTTTTACCAAAATGTATTTTTATTTATAATTACGCTGTTTTTATACCCTCCTACTAGAGATGGGCGCGTGAGTGATTTTTGACTCACTCACGCTCACGGCAGAAATTTTTGAATCACGCACACTTACTCACGAGCATTATTTTTCTACTCCCACTCACTCACAATCACGTGAGTAAATTTAATACAACTCACGTGCACCCACGCAAGCTTCACTCACACTCACGTTGACTCACGTTGAATCACACTCACGAAACTTTTATTTATTCATAAAAAAATTCGAAATCTAAAATTTCAAAAATACTTCAAAATTTTCAACAAAATTTATAGTTCAGCGAAATTTTTCAATTTTTTTTTTTTTTGCATTTTTTGGCACGAAATCTTAAGTTACGCCAAATTATACATTTTTTTTCTTTTATGGTACGAAAGGAAATATGAAGAGAAAATAAATCACGCAAACTCACGCAAAAAAATTGACTCACGCACACTCACTCACTCATTCACGCAAAAGCCTTGAGTTGAGTTGAGTTGAGGGTGGGTTGTACAAGCCTTGAAAGAAAGCTAGGCGAGTCCATGGCGCTCAGACTTAAAATAGTCCATTTTACCATACCCTAGAAGGAAAGATTAGTAAAGAATGAGAGAAAGTTTAAAGAGAGTGAAAGGTGCTTGCTCAGAACTTCTCAGTTGCATTCACAAACCTGAGAAAGTCAGACAAGGGAAGTCCATGGACCATGTCCATCGACAAAATATCAGAGCCCATTATCCGCAGTCTTGATCTTGAGAAATCTGGGCAATAACAGACGTAGTGTTCTGTTGTGTCCTCATCCTTAAGACAATCTGCACAAAGAGGGTCTGATAAGACACCCAATCTCGTCATATGACGAGCACAGGCATTGTGTCCCGTAATTAGGCCAGTAAGTTTGCGACAGTCTTTTCTACTCAGACTGAGTAAATTGTTTGCCACTTTCTTGTCTGGCCTTATCACAAAACATTTAGTATTCCTACATGTTAACTCATTGGACCATCTTTCCATGAAAATTGATTTCATGTGAGAGTCTATCCAACGCATCATCCACGTCAAGCCTATACCAATCTGAGGCTCCGGATTGTGAGGAATTGTATCGGAGCCAATGTTTGCCAAAGAATCGCCAATCTCATTTCCCCGTATTCCCCTATGACCCGGAACCCACAAGAGGCAGACCCTGTTCTCACATGAGACCTCATTGAGTCTGCGCCTGCACTCTTGGACAATTTTAGACGTTGTGATTGGAGAACTCAGTGCCTTGAGTGCAGCTTGACTGTCACTACAGATACCGATTTTCCTATCCCTCCATCTATTTTCAATTATCCAAGTCGCCACGTCCAAAATAGCAAACACTTCAGTCTGAAAAACTGTTGCCATTTTGCCCATGGCATGAGAGTATTTGGTTTCGTCATCCAAATACCAACCAGATCCAGAACCAACTAATGTACTACAACCGTCCGTATAGAAGGTATCAGAGTAATTTCTGAGAAGTTTATCTGGATCACACCAGTCTTCTCTTCTCGGAAATGTAACTCTGAACTTCCTACCAAACTCTATGCAAGGCGTCATACTGTCTAAGGGCATATCAAACGTTGGACAAAGTTCCGAAAGCCTATTAAACAGTTGACCATGTCCTGCATTGTAGTCTCCATGCCATGATCCATTTTTACGGAGTCTGCACAGAGATTTCATGGCTACCCCTTGGATATGTAGATCCAAGGGAAGCATGTCCAACATGGCGTTAAGAGCTGCACCTGGTGTAGTGCTCATAGCACCTGTAATCCCCAAGCAAGCTGCTCTTTGTAGTCCGTCCAGTAGAGCCCGTGCAGATTTAACTACCGTTCTCGGCCACCAGACCACCGCCGCGTACGTCACAAAAGGTCTAATGACCGCTAGGTACATCCAGTGCACCCCCGCAGGTCTTAGACCCCACGTTTTCCCAAAAGCTCTCCGACACTGCCAGAAAATACGGTGCGCCCGAGATACCTTAAGTTCTACATGTTTTGTCCACATTAGTTTATTATCCAGAGTGACCCCTAAATACTTTACATCTGTGGACAGTTGAAGAGTAACACCCTTCAGCGTAGGAAGCTTAAGACCCTTGTGTTTGGTCCTTCGCGTAAACAACACGAGTGTTGTCTTAGCTGGATTCACGGACAGTCCATGCCTGTTGCACCAGTTGTCCATCAAGTCTATAACAGTCTGCATTTTATTGCAGACCATTTCAAGAGACTTTCCAGAAACTAATGCACACACATCGTCCGCATATGCCTGTACGTGAACACCCAGAGACTGTATTTCCACCAGAAGTGAGTCGACCACAAAACACCATAGTAGCGGAGAGAGAACCCCTCCTTGGGGGCAGCCTCTGTTTACCTCAACCGTGACTTTTGTGCCCCACTGACTTTCAGTGGTCAACAATCTATTAGAGAGCATAAAGTAGATCCATTTGACAAGAACTGGATCCACACCATGCTCTTCAGCCGAAGCCTTCATAGAGTCAAAGGTGGCATTATCAAAGGCTCCCTCAATATCCACAAATACACCCAAAGTGTAGTTTTGTTTATCAAGGCCCTTCTCAATCTTTAAAACAAGATCATGAAGTGCCGACTCACAAGATCTACCACTTTGGTACGCATGTTGCTGAGTATTTAAGGGGCACTCGACTAATGCTACCGACCTTATGAATTTTTCCACCATTCGTTCAAGACTTTTCAGTAGGAAAGAAGACAAACTGATTGGTCTGAAACTTTTCGGCAAAGTGTAGTCCTCCTTTCCCGTTTTGGGAATAAAGACGACTTTGACATCGCACCAGGATGATGCAAAAGCCTTACTCGCGCACACTCACTTACGCAATTTTTTTCTCCACCCACACTCACTCACAATCACGTGAGTAAAAGTGAGTTCGCGCGTGAATCACGCTTTAATCTGCTTATGTACCCATCTCTAATTTCGACCATTAGGTCCACCCTTTAGGTCCCCAATTTTGCTTAGTTTTCCAGGTACTGCAATTTAGGTGCCGAGTAGGGTCTTGAGAATTTAAGAAACTGAATTACTAAAAAACTATTTCTCTGAGGGCTTTCCAGTATTTGGCGGACAAGTTCTAGAAACCAAGAGCTACAAAATTGCTTTTTGACTTTTTGATGTGTCGGGAACTGCCAAATTTTTTGGCAATGCCAAATTTTTTGGATTCAAATTTAGGACACATTGGGTTCCACACATGTGAAGAGAACCGGCGAAACTATGGATATTTTAAGAACCAAAAACTCTCTCCAGTTTGCTCTATCTAGCTTAGTTTTAGAGATATCGGCATTCGTTATTTTTATACCCTCCACTCTAGTGATAGAGGGTATACAAATATTGGTCTAGGACCCCATAATGTATATCATGATCCTAGATCGATTATAAGTCGATCTAACGATGTCCATCCGTCCGTCTGTCTGTCCGTCTGTAGAAAACATGGTAACTTTTGAAAGACTTTACGGAGGCTTCTGAAGTTTGGCATATATGTTGGGCTTTTTCCTGGTCAGGTAGGTATTGCAAAATTGGTCAAGAGGTTCAAAAGTTATGAGCAAAAGACTGAATTTCGGCTAGGGTTTTTCTTGAATTTACGAGATAAAAAGCACGCTAACTTTCGAAAGGCAATTCTGAGGATGCTGACACATATATTTGCCGTTTCCCTGACCTGGTTTGTATTGAATTTCAGCCAAATCGGTTCAGTGGTTCAAAAGTTATTAGCAAAACCGTGAATTTCAGATTAGTTGCACTTTAAATTCACGTGTTGAAAACCCGTTAAACATGTTTTAAAAACATTGGTAAGTCACAAAAATATTTTACAACGTATTTTTGTCACTCAAAACTTATTTTTGCACTTAAAAAAAAAAATACACTGGAAAAAAATTTTACACTCAAAAAAAATTTTACACTCAAAAAAAAAATTTTTGTAATCTTTTTTTAAATCTTTTTTTTTTCAAAAATTGCTTAAATTTTTTTTTTACACAAATAAAATATTTCTATCAAAACTGTTATTTTTTCACTTTAGAAAATTTATTATCACCTAAAAAGGGCATTGTGGAGGGTATTCTATAGATTCGCCCAATAAATCGCCCAGATAAATCGAAAAAATGGCCAATAAAGGTGTAAAATGTAAAAAAAACTACCACCATTTGATATTTTTGGTTTGTGTGGGGAAAAAAGTTATGGCAAATCTTTAAACCCCCAGCGGCACGGGTTAATATAATATTAATATAATTTGCCCAGCGATCGACGAAATTCTAAAAAGTCATTATTCTTACAAATTTTAGTAATTAATATTATCACTTTCGTGATAGGTGCAAAATCAATATGAATAGTAATTGGTATAATCATTTTAGTGATTGAAACTAATTTTCATTTTTTCCAGTACTTCCTGAATGTCCAGTACTTCCTGAATGACCGAATTATTTATAAACCTTTTTGAAAATAAACCATTGTGAATTGTGGAGGAAATCAATTAAATGTGGGATCGTTAGCGACTTTGTTTTAATTAGTCAAGGAAATAATGACCTCGAGCCTACTCAAAATATTATATTTTAAATTTCGAATAAAACTATTCTTTTTTATAAAAATTAATCAGAATTTTAGGTTTTAAAAAAAACCCCCAAATGATGAGATATCGCCATTTGACCGATTTCAAAATTCGTTTAATATTCGTGTTCAACGCATCGAAATCAATCAATTAGATGTACATTCACATGTGAATGAAGGATAGGTGGATATCACTGACTACGTGCAGGATATCTAGAACCCTGTGGCCACTGCCAAATCCTAAGAGGACAAAAAGTCTTCTTACTTTTGGCAAACAGACGGTCAGCCTATCAGTAGGAGTACTTACAGGACACTATATAATTGGCCAAATGACCGTGCGTATGGGAATTTCTGATAGGGACTATTGTAGAAGTTGTGGAGAAGTGGAGTCAGTGAAGCACTTGCTATGCAAATGTCCGGGCCTAATGAGAAGCCGCCTTAAGCATTTGCAAAGATTTTTCGATGATCTGGATTGCCTAAGCGGTGTCTCATTGACGTCTCTAGCAGAATACCTCAGGGAAACGGGGTGGTTTTAAAAAGTAGAACTTTGTATCAGAGGGGGAATAGGGAAATATGATTAAGGGAATCACAATGGGCCTTATGGCCTCCGAGTGAATTCGCCAAACGGCGAACGCCCACCCAACCTAACCTAACCTACCTTCCCTTCAAAAAAAACATTGCAATTTTTGTGTTCTTTTTTAAAAACTGGCAACACTTTAAAGATTTATGATGTTCTTTTCCAAAAATGTTGCCTTCGTAAAGTTTCAAAATGTCACATTTTTCACACTTTCATAAAATGAAGGGGTAGTAAAGTTGCCCTATAAAAAAACAGCTGATTGAGGATGCTTTGGTTCAAAGAAAAATTTACAAAACAAATACTGTGGAAAATTTTCAAGATATGGGATCTTCAAAATTTTAAAAACCGTTATGATTTCGAATAGCGCAATTATTAATAAATGCATTTTTCCCAAATAATCATATTGATAAACTTTTAGAAATTGAAACACTTTCATCTAAAGATTATACGGCGTTCACACTTGCTGTTTTGAAGTGTTCAAGAGTGAGATGTTTAAAAAATTCTTTGTTCTGTGTCCATTACGTTTTTATTCTGCTACTGGTGTTTTGTTAAACAACTTGTTTAAGGTCGCTAGTGTGAACGCCGTATTAGTTTTTCCAAATATTTAAAAAAAGTATACGTTTGGGAAATTTTTAATTTAAAATAAATGTAACGGATATCGTTATTAAAGCAACTCTGTCATATAACGAATTGTGTAGTAACGCCATGGAAATTGCGAACACAACCAGGTGGCATCATTTTATCCATACCATAAACTTGGCAGCACTGAATAACATAACCTCAACAAGTAATTTATAAAAAAAATTTAATGCAACAAAAAGGCCGGCAAATTATCATCTAAAAATATAATATTGGCAAAAATTCTTATAAAATAACCAAAAACTGACAGCAATCATGGCTTCCATGAATGCATATTGGTATGTCTACATAAATAACAGTTCAATCAGTTTTTGTCTAACCATCCATTAAAATTTCAGCACTCCTTTGAAACAAAATAATCTGGTGGAACAAAGTTTGGATTTACATTTACGTGCTAAAAGAGCTAAATATTTTTTAAAATGGGGCTCATTCAATGTTGTAATATTGGCCATATTACTTGTGGATATTACAAATAAATGTCCTTATGCTGAATCGAAATGGTATTATGTAGAATATGCGGCAGCAACAATTGTGGGACTGAGTGTGTTGGCTTGCTTTACCAAATATTTCTTGTACATCTTTTATACAAAACCCGTACAAGGGACACGGCAACAAAGGAATCTAATGAAATTTTTTCTATGTAGAAAAATTCTCAGATTCTGAGACATTTTTTCTATATAGAAAAATTCTCATATTCTGAGACATTTTTTCTATATAGAAAAATTCTCAGATTCTGAGACATTTTTTCTATATAGAAAAATTCTCAGATTCTGAGACATTTTTTCTATATAGAAAAATTCTTAGATTCTGAGACATTTTTTCTATATAGAAAAATTCTCAGATTCTGAGACATTTTTTCTGTATAGAAAAATTCTCAGATTCTGAGACATTTTTTCTATATAGAAAAATTCTCAGATTCTGAGACATTTTTTCTATATAGAAAAATTCTCAGATTCTGAGACATTTTTTCTATATAGAAAAATTCTCAGATTCTGAGACATTTTTTCTATATAGAAAAATTCTCAGATTCTGAGACATTTTTTCTATATAGAAAAATTCTCAGATTCTGAGACATTTTTTCTATATAGAAAAATTCTCAGATTCTGAGACATTTTTTCTATATAGAAAAATTCTCAGATTCTGAGACATTTTTTCTATATAGAAAAATTCTCAGATTCTGAGACATTTTTTCTATATAGAAAAATTCTCAGATTCTGAGACATTTTTTCTATATAGAAAAATTCTCAGATTCTGAGACATTTTTTCTATATAGAAAAATTCTCAGATTCTGAGACATTTTTTCTATATAGAAAAATTCTCAGATTCTGAGACATTTTTTCTATATAGAAAAATTCTCAGATTCTGAGACATTTTTTCTATATAGAAAAATTCTCAGATTCTGAGACATTTTTTCTATATAGGAAAACTCTCAGATTCTGAGACATTTTTTCTATATAGAAAAATTCTCATATTCTGAGAGATTTTTTCTATATAGAAAAATTCTCAGATTCTGAGACATTTTTTCTATATAGAAAAATTCTCAGATTCTGAGACATTTTTTCTATATAGAAAAATTCTCAGATTCTGAGACATTTTTTCTATATAGAAAAATTCTCAGATTCTGAGACATTTTTTCTATATAGAAAAATTCTCAGATTCTGAGACATTTTTTCTATATAGAAAAATTCTCAGATTCTGAGACATTTTTTCTATATAGAAAAATTCTCAGATTCTGAGACATTTTTTCTATATAGAAAAATTCTCAGATTCTGAGACATTTTTTTAATATAGAAAAATTCTCAGATTCTGAAAGGGTATTCATTTCAGCTTTTTTTGGTTGTAAAAATGAAAAATTGGAAAAATGTAACTTTTTATTACAACAAACACATGAAAAAAATTTCCACTTAAAAGTTGCAATTTAAACACTGTTGCCAATTTAGCTATTTTGTAGCTAGATTTAGCTATTTTTTTTTTCATCTAGCGACAAAAAATGTCATTTAGCTCTTAGCTACAAATCTAGCTACTTTTTTTTAGTCGCAACATTTGTAAAAATATTGTTGATTGACATTTTATTAACGTGTTATTTACGTGTGTATGACATCTGTAATTAAATACTTAATTTAATAACTTAAACGTGGAAATCAATAATCGTAATATTGACACTGCAAACAATAGGGCGATATATCGCCAAAAAGATATTGCGGCAATACGTAAATTTTTCATTTCAATAAAAAATCAAAGTAGTATTTTTATTAAATCGCCGATTTCTCATACAAGAGATATTTTGGCGATAAACAAAAAAAATTTTAATTTTTATTTCTTTGTCAATTTAAAATAAAATAATTTATTAAGCACAACAAGAAATCTTTGAAAGAATATAAATTTGGCCGAAAATCACAAATTTGCTTTCAAAGATAAAATAAAAAATTTAGCGAATATTGCTGAAATGTATATTTTCAGCTTCAGGGAATCGATATAGCTGTATCGCCGGATTATCTTTTTACTGATATTCGTTTAAATGATTATTTGGCGATATTGCCCTTTTATCGCCAGGACGAATTGTTGTCGTATCGCTGGGATGTAATGCCGTCGGGTAACAGTTTTTTCCGAAGGGTGCATCGCCGGCGATACGAATTTTATAATTGCGGCAATAAAATTTATCGTCTCGGCAATATAACCGGCGAATCGATGTCGTATCGCTTTTTTGCAGGGGATATTTAAAGTTTAATACGTTATAAATTATATCTACGATACAAAATATAAGTATTTGAAGTTTTTTGTTTGAAAAATTTAATAAAAATATATTAAAATATTATTTTTAATACCAAAACTAACTTATTTTATTATTAAATTAAAAAGTTTAACAAATAAATTCTTTTAAAATGCACAAATCCTAAATCTAGCTATAAAATAGCTAGATTTTTTAACTGTTTATAAGAATCTAGCTACAAAATAGCTAGATTTTTTAACTGTTTATAAATTTAGCTATTTTTAGCTATTTTTTGGTCCGATCTAGCTACATTTTTTGAAAAACAGTTGGCATCAGTGAATTTAAACAACCTATATCCAAGTGTAAAATTGTCAGAGTAAAAAGTTACATTTTCCCAATTATTTAAGCGTTGCCATTCATTACTAATTAAAGAAAAAGTACCAAAATATGCTACTGTTATTTAAGTTTTTTCTACCTCGGCAGCCCTTATTGAACATGTGTTTGAAATTTTTCTTAGAAGAAAATATTTATACAAATAATTTTGGTTATAATAATAGAAATTAAGAATTAAACAACTAGAAAAAATTGTCAAAATGAGTAAAAAGTGTAATTTATAAGTTAATTGGTTCATTCGTTGAATAATTTAATTATTTTTGGAAACTTTTTATCACAATTTTTTTATGTACCCGTTCACATCAATGAGAGTGGAATCTTACATTTTTCATTTTTCCACTTTTACATTCTCTGAAATGAATACCCTTTGAGACATTTTTTCTATACAGAAAAATTCTCAGATTCTGAGACATTTTTTCTATATAGAAAAATTTTCAGATTCTGAGACATTTTTCTATATCGAAAAATTCTCAGATTCTGAGACATCTTTTCTATATAGAAAAATTATCAGATTCTGAGACATTTTTTCTGTATAGAAAAATTCTCAGATTCTGAGACATTTTTTCTATATAGAAAAATTATCAGATTCTGAGACATTTTTTCTATATAGAAAAATTCTCAGATTCTGAGACATTTTTTCTATATAGAAAAATTCTCAGATTCTGAGACATTTTTTCTATATAGAAAAATTCTCAGATTCTGAGACATTTTTTCTATATAGAAAAATTCTCAGATTCTGAGACATTTTTTCTATATAGAAAAATTCTCATATTCTGAGAGATTTTTTCTATATAGAAAAATTCTCATATTCTGAGAGATTTTTTCTATATAGAAAAATTCTCAGATTCTGAGACATTTTTTCTATATAGAAAAATTCTCAGATTCTGAGACATTTTTTCTATATAGAAAAATTCTCAGATTCTGAGACATTTTTTCTATATAGAAAAATTCTCAGATTCTGAGAGATTTTTTCTATATAGAAAAATTCTCAGATTCTGAGACATTTTTTCTATATAGAAAAATTTTCAGATTCTGAGACATTTTTTCTATATAGAAAAATTCTCAGATTCTGAGACATTTTTTCTATATAGAAAAATTCTCAGATTCTGAGACATTTTTTCTATATAGAAAAATTCTCAGATTCTAAGACATTTTTTCTATATAGAAAAATTCTCAGATTCTGAGACATTTTTTCTATATAGAAAAATTCTCAGATTCTGAGACATTTTTTCTATATAGAAAAATTATCAGATTCTGAGACATTTTTTCTATATAGAAAAATTATCAGATTCTGAGACATTTTTTCTATATAGAAAAATTCTCAGATTCCGAGACATTTTTTCTATATAGAAAAATTCTCAGATTCTGAGACATTTTTTCTATATAGAAAAATTCTCAGATTCTGAGACATTTTTTCTATATAGAAAAATTCTCAGATTCTGAGACAATTTTTCTATATAGAAAAATTTTCAGATTCTGAGACATTTTTTCTATTATTTCTTTTTCCTTTATAGAAAAATTTCTAATATTTAAAATATTTGTTGTTTAAAAAAATTTCTCAAATCCAGTTAAATTGTTTAATTACAGATAATTCTTTTGTCACCACTACACCCAATTCCAAAAAGAAAGAACAATTTCAGGAAAAGCAAGAACCGTTTTTTAATAATACCATACTTAGTTGGCATTCTTCATTTAATGAATGTAATCTTTTGTTTTTATACCTAATTAACATTGTTATTTAAAAATTATTTCTTGTTTCTTCATTTCAGCTCGTGGTCCAAATTCACCAAACTGGAGTTATTCTCGCACCACGCCGCCTCGTCAAAGTTTAAGTCCCCAGCAACAACATCAGCTTCAAAATGCATCATGGAATTCTTCTTTGATTAACAATTCAAATCTAAATGCAAGCGCTTTAGATGATACCAACTCTGTATTTGTTTCGCCATATCACAAATATGAAAGGGATGAACAAATCACTGATCATCACAGTTTACAGCGTTATCTTAAGTCAGTTGTCAAGATATACGTAATTTTTCTTGTGTAGTAATTTATTTTCTTGTTTTGTTTTTTTTTTTTTGTAGAAATATTTCACGTAAAGAGTATAGTAAGACAGAAATTACAGATGTTAGTCAAACATTCCATTCTGGAGGTTCTATAAATTCATTTTGGAATTATTGTAATACGGCAGCTAATTTACTGAAAACATCATTGTATCAATTGGCACCATCACCAGGTAAAAACCCACTAAAAACAAGTAGAAAAGTTAAATTCGACTTTGCCGAATCTATGAATACCCTCCACAATGCCCTTTTGAATTTATAGTAAATTTTCTAGAGTGAAAAAATAAAATTTTTGATCAGAAATATTTTATTTTGTGTAAAAGAACTTTTTTTTTAAACTAATTTTTGAAAAAAAAAAAATTATTTACAAAATTTTTTTTGGAGTGTAAAATTTTTTTTGAGTGTAAAATTTTTTTCGAGTGTATTTTTTTTCTTTTAGTGTAAAAATATTTTTGAGTAACAAAAATGCGTTGTAAAATATTTTTGGGACTTACCAATGTTTTTAAAACATGTTTAACGGGTTTTCAAAACGTGAATTTAAGGTGAGGCGAATCTGAAATTTACGGTTTTGCTAATAACTTTTGAACCACTGGACCGATTTGACTGAAATTCAATACGAAACAGCCGAAAGGAACGACAAATATATATGCCAAGCTTCAGCATCCTTAGAATTGCCTTTAGAAAGTTATCGTGTTTTTTATCTCGTAAATTCGTGAAAAACCCTTGCCGAAATTAGATCTTTTGCTCATAACTTTTGAACCACTGGACCGATTTCGCTGGATTGCAATACCAGCCTTACCAGGTAAATGTCCAACATATATGCCAAACTTCAGGAGCCTCCGTAAAGTCTTTCAAAAGTAAGCGTGTTTTCAACAGACAGACAGACGGACGGACATCGCTAGATCGTCTTAGAATCGAACGAGGATCATGAATATATATACTTAATGGGGTCTTAGACCAATATTTCGAGGTGATACACACGGAATGACAAACTTATATAAAAAAAATATAAAAAAAAAATGCTAAAGAGGGAAATTTATGAAAAAAATTGATAAAAAAAATTTGACGAAAAAAATTGATTTAAAAAAAATGATGAAAAATAAATTTGAAGAAATCTAATTTATGAAAAAATTCACCAGGTGGTGAAACACTTTTTAATTCATCAGCAGGTGAATTATCCAAGTTACAAATCCAAGTTAAAAACCTTTTAGTTTTGAGAAAATGAAAATAGTAATTCTTATACCATACCGAATAAAATGCATGCCATCTATAAACGAATTGTTACGTACATTGTACGAAAAGTTTTGCACTTTTTGCTTACGGAATTATTTCATAAAAATTATAAGTTCTTACGAAATATTTTTGTGTTTTAACGAAACAATTTTCTATATTCTGATTAATTTTTATTAAAAAATAAAAATTCGACCTTTAAAATATTATATTTTGAGTAGGTTTATTCTAGCTCGAGGTTATTATTTTCTTTACTAATTAAAACTATGATATTCTCATAGAATAATTTTCAAGAAAATTATTTTCTGTTTTAAATTTATTTATGTTGGTAATTTTTTGCAAGACTTAATCGAAACGTGTTTCAGGATTTGCCAGATCCAATTGTCAAGATTATTTAGCAAAAATAAAAACCCTAGCAAAGGGTTTTTAGTGACAATCGTTAATGATTAAACTAAAATATTAATACATATTCGACTCTACTCCTATTGGCAATTAGAAGACGAAAATTGTACCATCGTAGTAAGATTCTAATTCCCAATGGGAGTAGAGTCGAATATAGTTGCAACAAAAAATCTACTTTTTTCAAGTTTATAAAAAGTCGACTTTTCGACTTTTTTTAAATTCAAAAAAATCGATTTTTCGACTTTTCTTCAAATTTTAAAAAGTTGACTTTTTTGACCTTTTGACTTTTCGACATTTTTTGACTTTTTGACATTTTTCGAATTTTGACTTTTTTTGACTTTCTTCGACTTTTTGACATTTTTCGACATTTCAACTTTTTTAGACTTTCTTCGACTTTTTTCAATTTATAAAAATTCGACTTTTCTACTTTTTCAAATTCAAATATGTCGATTTTTGACTTCGACTTTTTTCAAATTTTAAAAAGTGTACTTTTTGACTTTTTTCGACATTTTACATCGATTTTTTTGTAAATAAAAGTTTGTTTTTGACTTGTTGTAAACACCATATCCATAGAGAAACATAGAGGCGAAGGCGTCAAAAATTCAGTTGTCAAAGTACAACTTGTTTAAATGTATTTGTTGACAAAGTACGACTTGTAAACATGTATTGTGTGGTGAATTCACATCGACAACGTACGTGTGAGAAATTAGAAAAAGATAGCAATATTGTTTTTTCTTTCACCTTCGCCTCTATGTTTCTCTATGACCATATCACTGAGGTTTTTATAATAATCAAAACTATTGGTAAATATTGCACTTAACACTTTCTAAATCATGAATTTGGCATTTTTGGTTTACATACAAAATACATGGTAACAACGAAATGCCAATAGCTTCAGTTTTTCTTAAACTCCGCTTTCATTTGAATTTTTTTTTTCAGAAGAAATTATTTTTATCTGGCAAAAGTAAAAAAAAAACAAATCATGTCATTAAAGTCAAAAAAAGTCGATAAAGTCGAAAAAAGTCGAAACAAAAAGTCGACTTTTTAACAACAAAAAAGTCGATTTCGACTTTTTCATACAAAAAGTCGATTAATCGACTTTTCGACTATAGAACCCTACTTTTTTTTATCATCATTATGTAGAATTTTAAAGAAGATCTGAACTTTTGAGAGCATATTTTTCACATTTTAAGAGCATATTTTTCGGTTTATGCTGCGTATTTAAAGCGCATAAATCCGTTTTTTAGAGCATATTTTTGGTTTCCCTGTATATGATTTTGGACACGACCGATGCACCATTGGATAAAAAGCCTTTCGATCTGTATAAAACGTTCAAGTAGTTTCTTTTGAAGAAATGCGAAAAATCCTCAAAAACCGAAAAATCCAGATTTTCCCCCTCCCCTTTGACCCGCTAAATGTGAGATTGAGCAGTTAAGAAAAAAACGGGTAACTCTTATTTTCCTTCCTTCTTTCCTATATGAAAGTTTCAGGGCAACCCTAATTTTTAAGTATACCGATCGACTTAGAAGGTCGCATTTTGAATCAATTGACTTGAAAATTGAAACTTAAGCATCTTTTGCCCCAAGGACGAATCCCATTGAAATTGGAAAAAATCGGTCTATGTTAAGACCTAGCCCCCATATAAACGTACCCTTTGAATATGGCTTAAATGACTAATACCGTATTATAATGGTATCATTTTGAAATTTAGCAAGAAATCTTATTTTGTGTGAACCATTTCAAATTTTAAAGGAATCGAATAAGTCCTTATTGTAGTCCCCATACAAACCACCCTCCCGATATTCACACAATTTCTTTAAAATTCATGAAAATGTGAAATATTTGATAAAAATTGTATTTTTAGGTGTTAAATGTGTACTTTGGTAAACTAATTAAATCTGAATATAGTAATTGGAATATTTTTGAACTGACAAGGGAAGTCTCCCTGGTGTCACCCTCCGATCTTCATGAAATTTGGATATGTTGTTAAGAACGAAAATTATTTCGACACGTATTTTTTTAGCGGCCCAAACTCATTTTTAGGGGGTCAATTTTTATGGGGGGAAATTGACCTTTTTCATTTTTTTACGATTTACGCCTATTTAAACAAAATTAATATAGGCATGTGTGGTATTAGATTAAAGGTATTAAAAATACCTATCTTGTGGTGCTAACAACGGGCTAAAGAAGTTAATATTTTTCGACTTATTAACAAAAATTTCCTAAAATTTTGGTATTTTACTCAATATGACGAAAAGCTGTGCATGTTTGGACACGCTCTTTGCACACCTAGATAGGTTTCCCAAAGACCTTTCATTTGGTATGTAACATGACTAGGTTTCTTTGCATAATATAGGAGATAAACGAAAAAAACTGAAAAATGGCCTTGTCTTCCCCCCTCTTTTTTACCCCCTAAATATGAATTTGGGCCGCTAAAACAAAATACGTGTCCCTTTTTTTCTGCCCTACAAAATAAAACCAATTCCATAAAGATCCGCGGGTGACACTAGGGAGACTTCCCTTGTGAGTCCCCCATATAAAAATTTCGGCCGATATCGGTTAAAACGGTTGGCCACACAAATAAGCCAATTTCACTCAAATTTGGTTTATGTGTGTTTTCTACACTAAGAAAAGATATAAAGAAAGGTGGAACCAATCGGTCAATGTTTGGACTTGGGAACCATTTTCCGAAAAAACACTGGTGTAGGGTATCATATGGTCGGTCTTGACCGACTATAATTTTCTTACTGGTTTTTTGTTTAATAATTTCTTAATTTAAAGAATTAATACAATTTTCATATTTACTTTAGTTCCCACAACACAAAATAAACAATCATCGAATGAAGAAGGAGGACTGAATATAATTGACAGTAACTCGGAAGTTATCAAACGTATTTCGTCAGAGAGACTTGCACAGTATGTGGGCAATTTAAGAACGGTAGGTATATTTTACTCATACTACAGCATCATTAAAATAAATTGATAAATGTATATTAATAAATATTTCTCTTTTTATATAAAATCTACTCAACCATACCATCATTATCGTTATCGCCAATGGCAACATCAACCAACCAACCAAATTGCCGTCTATCCAACTCTCCACCCATCCATTCCTCCATCTATCCATTCATTCAACAAACGACCGAATAAATAGTGGATATCATTTACTATACTGCAACGTTTAACAAGAGAAATTGAAAATATTGACGATTCATTTAAGCATCGTGGCTACCACGATATGCAAATTGGTGGTATTGGTTTGGAAAGACTAAAGAAAACAATTGAAAATCAACATTTTGTAACGTTATACATGCCCATGTTACCAATGATTGTGCAATTTTTGGAAATGTCAAGTAATCAAGAATACTTAGTGCAACGTATAAAAGGTAAGAAGGTTTATTAAGAAAAATAACAAGCAAATAAATTGTCTTTTTATTGATTCCTGAATAAAGAAAGTATTAAAAATTATTGTTTTTTTTATGTACTTTTTAATAGATTTAGCTAAAGGCTCTTGTATTGCGGATTATCGCTGGAATTCTGGTGCAGAATATCATGGTTTAAAATGGGATGAACATTTGCCTACTGATTCGGCGGTAGGTTATATATTAAAGCAATTGTTTTTATTATTTAATTCTACACCATTTACAATTTAGTAAAAGAAAATTTTTCTATATAGAAAAAAAGTCTCAGAATCTGAGAATTTTTCTTTAAATAGAAAAAATGTCTCAAAATCTGAGAATTTTTCTATATAGAAGAAATGTCTCAGAATCTGAGAATTTTTCTATATAGAAAAAATGTATTAGAATCTGAAAATTTTTCTATATAGAAAAAGTGTCGCAGAATCTGAGAATTTTTCTATATAGAAAAAGTGTCTCCGAATCGGAAACGTTTTCTATATAGAAAAAATGTCTCAGAATCTGAAAATTTTTCTATATAGAAAAAATGTCTCAGAATGTGAAAATTTTTCTATATAGAAAAAATGTCTCAGAATCTGAGAATTTTTCTATATAGAAAAAATGTCTCAGAATCTGAGAATTTTTCTATATAGAAAAAATGTCTCAGAATCTGAGAATTTTTCTATATAGAAAAAATGTCTCAGAATCTGAGAATTTTTCTATATAGAAAAAATGTCTCAGAATCTGAGAATTTTTCTATATAGAAAAAATGTCTCAGAATCTGAGAATTTTTCTATATAGAAAAAATGTCTCAGAATCTGAGAATTTTTCTATATAGAAAAAATGTCTCAGAATCTGAGAATTTTTCTATATAGAAAAAATGTCTCAGAATCTGAGAATTTTTCTATATAGAAAAAATGTCTCAGAATCTGAGAATTTTTCTATATAGAAAAAATGTCTCAGAATCTGAGAATTTTTCTATATAGAAAAAAGGTCTCAGAATCTGAGAATTTTTCTATATAGAAAAAAGGTCTCAGAATCTGAGAATTTTTCTATATAGAAAAAATGTCTCAGAATCTAAGAATTTTTCTATATAGAAAAGATTTCTCAGAATCGGAGAATTTTTCTATATAGAAAAAATTTCTCAGAATCGGAGAATTTTTCTATACAGAAAAAATGTCTCAGAATCTGAGAATTTTTCTTTATAGAAAAAATGTCTCAGAATCTGAAAATTTTTCTATATACAAAAAATGTTTAAGATTCTGAGAATTTTTCGTTATAGAAAAAATGTCTCAGATTCTGAGAATTTTTCTATATGGAAAGAATGTCTCAGAATCTGAGAATTTTTCTATATAGAAAAAATGCCTCAGAATCTGAGAAAATTTTTCTATATAGAAAAAATTTCTCAAAATCGGAGAATTTTTCTATATAGAAAAAGTTTCTCGGAATCGGAGAATTTTTCTATATAGAAAAATTTCTCTGAATCTGAGAATTTTTCTTTATAGAAAAAATTTCTCAGAATCGGAAAATTTTTCTATTTAGAAAAAATGTCTCAGAATCTGAGAATTTTTCTATATAGAAAAAATGTCTCAGAATATGAGAATTTTTTTATATAGAAAAAATGTCTCAGAATCAGAAAATTTTTCTATATAGAAAAAATATCTCAGAATCTGAGAATTTTTCTATATAGAAAAAATATCTCAGAATCTGAGAATTTTTCTATATAGAAAAAATGTCTCAGATTCTAATAATTTTTCTATGTAGAAAAAATGTCTCAGAATCTGAGAATTTTTCTATATAGAAAAAATGGCTCAGAATCTGATAATTTTTCTATATAGAACAAATGTCTCAGAATCTGATAATTTTTCTATATAGAAAAAATGTCTCAGAATCTGATAATTTTTCTATATAGAAAAAATGTCTCAGAATCTGATAATTTTTCTATATAGAAAAAATGTCTCAGAATCTGAAAATTTTTCGATATAGAAAAAATGTCTCAGAATCTTAAAATTTTTCGATATAGAAAAAATGTCTCAGAATCTGAGAATTTTTCTATGTACAAAAAATGTTTAAGAATCTGAGAATTTTTCTATATAGAAAAAATGTCTCAGAATCTGAAAATTTTTCTATATACAAAAAATGTTTAAGAATCTGAGAATTTTTCTATATAGAAAAAATGTCTCAGAATCTGATAATTTTTCTATATAGAAAATATGTCTCAGAATCTGAGAATTTTTCTATATAGAAAAAATGTCTCAGAATCTGAGAATTTTTCTATATAGAAAAAATGTCTCAGAATCTGAGAATTTTTCTATATAGAAAAAATGTCTCAGAATCTGAGAATTTTTCTATATAGAAAAAATGTCTCAGAATCTGAGAATTTTTCTATATAGAAAAAATGTCTAAGAATCTGAGAATTTTTCTATATAGAAAAAATGTCTAAGAATCTGAGAATTTTTCTATATAGAAAAAATGTCTCAGAATCTGAGAATTTTTCTATACAGAAAAAATGTCTCAGAATCTGAGAATTTTTCTATATAGAAAAAATGTCTCAGAATCTGAGAATTTTTCTATATAGAAAAAATGTCTCAGAATCTGAGAATTTTTCTATATAGAAAAAATGTCTCAGAATCTGAGAATTTTTCTATATAGAAAAAATTTCTCAGAATCTGAGAACTTTTTCTATATAGAAAAATGTCTCAGAATTTGAGAACTTCTATACAGAAGAAATGTCTCAGAATCTGAAAATTTTTCTACATATTGAAAATTTTGTTAATTCTGAAACATTTTTGAGACCTTGTCTTCTTAATTTAGATTTGCAATGGTGTAAAAATAAATCTAAATTTTTATATGCTCTGTTTCATAATAATACTTATAGTTTTTTTTTGTTGTTATATCTTTCTTTTGTTCCATATAGATACTTTTCCATTTATTTTGTGTTTATTTGGATACTCAACTAATGCCTTTACCTCAAGGCGGTGGTCGTCCTTTTTTCAGTCGTTATGTTATAATGGGTGAAGAGAAACGTTCGGCCAAGGATACTGTGGCCTTGGTACAAAATCGAGCTCATTGTGCCATATTGTGTACTAATCCTTTGAAACCTAAATTCAATTTTATTAGTGATGGTGTAATACACAATTGTGCCTATGACCGCAATAATCTTTTTTATGTTATCATACAGTTCCTGATTTATATGCGTTCACATCAAGAAAATTTTTTGGAGGGTGTTAATCTAGCCAAGAGTGGCATTAACATTATGTGTGTCTTAGAAGACTGATAGTAAAAAATTAAATAAAAATATTCAATCTATATTAATATGGGTAAATGGAACAACAATGAGTGTATGGAGGTGTATGGAAAGGAGTGTATAGATAAAATAGTGTTATAAAGATTAGAAACCGACATCATAAATACATTTGTATATATGTGTGCTTGAATTATATTTAGTTCATTGTTATTATAATAATTTTCATTATTAAGAACATCCTTTTAATTTGCTTAACTTTATCATACTTGTAACTTTAACCACGGTAAGAGTAAACTAACTTTAAATGCAAGGTAGTGGACACTGCCAACATATCAAAAGATACTTTAATAGAGACAAAAAAATATCAGTGTAAAAAATTAGAAAGACTTTTTCATGTCTCATTTTCCTATAGAAAAAGTCTCATATTCTAAGACATTTTTTCTATAGAAAAATGTCTCAGGTTCTGAGACATTTTTCCTATTAAAATAGTTTTAGATTCTAAGACATTTTTCTATAAAGTCTAAAGTTCTGACACATTTTTAATATAGAAAAAGTCTGAGAGTTTTCTATAGGAAAAATGTCACATAATCTGAGACTTTTTCTCAGAATCTGAGACTTTTTCTATGGCAAAAATCTCTCAGAATATGATACTTTTTCTGTAGGGAAAATGTCTTGAATCTGTGACTTTTTCTATAGAAAAAATGTCTCAGAATCTGAAACTTTTTTATAGATTTTTTCTATAAAAAAATGTCTCAGAATTTTAGACTTTCTATAGGAAAAATGTTTTAGAATCTGAGACTTTTTCGATAAGAAAAATGTGTTAAAATTTGGTACTTTTTTATAGGAAAAATGTCTCAGAATCTGAGAGTTTTTCTTTAGGAAAAATGTCTCACAATCTGAGACCATTTCTATATATAAAATGTAAAAGAAATTGAGACTTTTTCTATAGCAAAAATGTCTTCAAATCTGAGACTTTCTACATTTGCGCTTTTTATTTTAACAAAATGTAAATTTATTGAAGAAAATAAGATATTTGTCCTAGATCCATTACAGGATTTCTCACTATTGTAACCAGCTGATCGCAAAACATGCATTTACCAAGTATTTTAAGTTTGTTCAAATCTACCGAGTAGCTCATTAATATTTTTTATAAATAAATAAATATAAGACATATTTTTTGTTAAAAAAATTGTTTTTTTTTCAAATTCTGCTTAATTTTTATTAAAAAATAAAAATTGTTTTATTCGACCTTTAAAATATTATATTTTGAGTAGGTTTATTCTAGCTCGACGTCATTATTTCCTTTACTAGTTAAAACTATGATATTCTCATAGAATAATATTCTTAAAAATTATTCTATGAGAATATCATAGTTTTAATTGTTAAAGGAAATAATGACCTCGAGCTAGAATAAACCTACTCAAAATATAATTGTTTTTTTTTTTTATATCCAGAAAAAAAGTGGAAGAGGTTCAAAAAGACTTACAAGGAAGATCTTTTACAGGGCACCTACCGATTGTCCTGAAACTTGAATATGGGAATGAGGGGGGAAAAATAAGAGTTACCTGTTCTTTTTAGCTGCCCAATCTCAAATTTAAAAAAGGGTTGCCACCTTATGTAAAAAAGGGCTTTCGGTAAAATTGGTATAAAAGCCGAACTAGCAAGAACTTCGCCAAACGAAAAAATACGGGTCAGCTTAATTTTGATAGAGATTATTATATGTGAATTTGGCGGTCGTACGCTTATATATATCCATATAAACTACCTCAACGATTACACATTTTTGGCAATAACGAACTTAACGAAGCCGAATTTGAACTCGACCGATACACACTCAGTAGACCTTCCCGAGTAAAAATAAACATATATAACAATATATAACTTGATACAAACATAATAAATCATATATGATTATACATCCCGTGAAGTATTTTCTAATTTTTTTAAATGCAGTCATATGTTGTAATCAAGGATGGGTACCAATTCGATAAAAGTATTGGTATTGGTATTGGTTTTTAAAATTATATTAGTATTGGTATAGGTATTGGTTTTAATTTTTTGTTGAATTGGTATAGGTTTCGGTATTGGTTTTGAATTATTTAGGTATTGGGTATTGGTATTGGTTTTAGCCTCGAATTGGTATAGGTTTTTAATAAGTATTGGTATTTATCTTATATCGGTTTTGGTATTTGTATGCAAAAGGTTTTGTCGTTAATACTAATTTATTTAACGTACGTCGTCCTTCTGTCCGCCCCACAGTGCACACTAGGGCGTGATGGTAGGTTTTTTGGCCAAAAGTCTCTACAGGTCGTAAATGTTAACCGATCTTTTTGAAATTCAGAAATTAAGCCTATATTAAGGTAATTAATAAGTGCCTTGAAAGTTTTTGAAATCGGACCTACAAGGAAACTATTTCAGGATGGACACTTCATTTTTAATCAAATTCCCAGATGTTATAGATGAATCAAATGAAGAGACACTTGTCTTTTGTTAATGTATTTGAATTAGGGATGGTCTGTGGTCCCGTTATTTGCGTGACTCAAAAAACTACGTGATTCAGGCGTGAGCGATTTTTATTTAAATCACGTGATTATTGAGCGACTTTCATTTAAATTAAGTGACTATATTAGGGTAGGTTAACCTAACGTAACCTAGGGTAATAAATAAGTGCCTTGAAACTTTTTGGATTCAGACCTACAAGGAAATTTTTTCTAGGGTGGACACTTCATTTTAATTAAAATTTACAGATGTTATAGATTAAACAAATGAGACACTTGTGTCTTGTTTATGTATTTGAATTGGATATGGTCGCTGGTCCCGTGATTTGCGTGACTCAAAAAAGTGATTTTCATTTAAATCACGTGATGTTGAGTTGAAAAATTCTAAGTGAGTGTCTAGAGAGTGGGTCGAATTTTTGCGTGAAGGATTTTTTTTTTTTGAAAAACACCTTTAAAAAAAATAAGTAAAAAAATAATTGTGAAAACCTCATTTTTAAACTCATCTTTATCAAAAGTTCTACGCCCTTTCAAAAAACTGTCAGGGCCTGAATTATCCTTTCTATCCCAACTTTCCAAAAAAATTTGCCCGCTTGTGTCCGTTTTCAAGAATGGAATTTAAATAAATTTTATAAAAAAATAAAATTTATAAAAAAATTAGATTTTTTTTTTTTTGAAAATTCCCTTTTAAAAACTCATCGTTATAGAAAGTTCCACGCCCTTTCAAAAAACTGTTTGGACCAGGATTATCCTTTTTATCCATACTTTACAAAAAACTTGCCCGCTTGTGCCAGTCAACACAAACTGAAATGCCAAAAATTAAAAAAAAAAAATAAAAAAAATTTTGTGAAAATCCTCTTTTTTAAACTCGTCGTAATCAAAAGTACCACACTACTGTCTGGATCGCCTAACCGGGTATTTCTTTTTTTTTTTTCAATATATTGAAAACAATTTTTAATACGATAAAAAACTATTTTTCGTGTAACCGGGTTTTCTCGAAATCGTTTTTTTGTGTATTCGGGTTTCATTTTATCCAGTATTAATATAGAAATAAATATGTTTGTACTTTTGGAAAAACTTAAATATTGTTAATTCATAAAATTAATTTATTCAATTATAAAATGCTCATTTTAACAACTTTAGATTTGTTCATCTCCCTTTCTATTAATATTTTAATCTCAGACGAAAAAACGGGAAAAAGGGGCAGTTCAGTCTTAATGCTAGTAAACCAACGAAGATTTTGGCGTCCTTAGTTTTGGATTATGTCGCGGAACATTTTGGAAAAACTATTTAAAATGGAACAATTTTAAAAAATTTAAATAAAACAATTTAAAAAATCACAAAAAAACAGAATCAAGAACTGTCCATACCCATTTACAAGTTGTACATCCTTTTGTCAAATAAATAAATCAAAAAATAAAAACAAGGTCCCGCCTTAATAATGTATAAATTTGTTAGCTTTTTTGATAACGGTATATGGAGATTTAAACATAAATATTTTATTTTTGATTGATCATTCCAAGAGAATGGCTGTACCTATTTTTACAAAAATTACAGACAAGGTGCATCAAGTCATACTTAATACAATAGAGCATTCACTTTTTCTAATTTTCTAATTTTTTTTATCAATTGTAAATAGTTATTTTAGGCATTTGTGCCTTTTCATTGGCATTAGTACAAATGCCAATGCCAAAAAATTTCATTGGCAATAAATGCTAATGCTTTTTTTGGCAGTGGCCATGGACGTATACAGGGGGTGGGCACAGGGGGCACGTGCCCCCCCCTTTTCGATTTGAAAATTTTTAAAAATTAATACACTGCAACGCATTGTATAAAAAAATACACAGGTATCAAAATATTTGGGTTTTTAAAGAAAAGATTTTATTTTTTTTATAAAAACTCAAGAGCGTAATCTAATTTCATTTCCAAAATATCGAAATATCTGTAAAATATATTTAAAAAACACATAAAATGGTTTTATCTAATAAAAATTATGCATGAGGATCATAAAAATGATGTCTAAAAAAAATTAAAACTACAAGATTCTAAGATTAAATTATGAGATTCTGATATATTATTTCGTCAGGAAAATTGTTATATTTTGGGAGATTTTTTTTTCTTATTGAAAAATTGTTAGATTCTGAAACATTTTCTCTACAGAAAATTTTGAAATTCTTAGTATTTTTTATAGACAAACTATCAGATTCCAAACTATATTTTCCATAGTAAAATTTTCATATTCTTAGATTCTGAAACAATTATTATATAAAAACTTTTTAGATGCTGATACTTTTTCTATCAAAAAAATCTTAAATTTTGAATCTTTTTTATAGAAAAATCATCACATGGTACCAAGGAACAAGCTAAAATCTAAAACAGCGCGATCACCAGACTTTTTAATGAATTTGAATTAGGAATATCTGACAACAATTTTTGGATATAAATCTAAAATTTTCAATCTAGAACTTATTCTGGGTTAAAATTGCACAAATGAACAAAGTTTTGTAACAATACTCAAAAATACTAAACCCTCAAAGATCTGCCCCAAATACACCCATTTTGATCCATATGGGGATCTGCTGATTTTAGCAGACGCGGTTTGCTAAATTTCTGTCTGGATAATCTAGGTCGAGTCAGCAGAAAAATCTGTCAAAACAGACATTTTTTATGGCTCTCACTTATTACTCTTACGTGAAGCAATAAAAAGGGGGGTAAATAGGGGTTAAATTGGGGGTAAATAGGGGGTGTAGTCATAATTAAATCAGCGATGACTAAAAAAAATTTGAAAGTTGTGCCCCCCCGTTTTCAAATTCCTGGATACGTCGCTGGCAGTGGTTCCAACTAATGCCAATGAAAATTCAATGCCAATTAAAACTTCCCATGTATAGGTTAGATTGACCATTGTACAATCGTCAATCTTAAGGTGCATACAGACGACGCAATATTATGTACAATATTCAATTATATTGATGGTGTGTGGGTAAGATTGACCATTGTACAATCGTCAATATTACCCACACACCTTCAATATAATTGAATATTGTACATAATATTGCGTCGTATGTAGGTACCTTTACCCACACACGATCAATATAAAAGAAGAAGGAGAAGAAGTGCAAAAATCATAATAAATCTATTTGACAGCATTCATCGCGCGGAGGAAAAATTAAAAAAATTCCTAACATTTTTTTTATATATTTATGTTTTGGAGGGTATAAAAAATAAAATTTCCTTCATTTTCGATAATCTCAAATGCGTAACAAATTACCTAATTTTTATTGGTCAGTTTTTACTCTATTTATGTCCACTGTACCAATGCGAGAAGAACTTATTTTTCGCTTCTTTTTTAAATAATAATGATAAAATTAAAGTTAAAGCCAACTAAATCAAAAGTGGTTTAAAAAATATATATTTTAAGGCGTTTTAATTTTATCTTTTTTGAGAAAAATTAAAAAAAGGAAATTTTATAAAACTAAAGGCATATTCATACCTGAGGTGAAATCTCGTTCGAACGAGATTTCGATCATATGGTCTGTATCATTTTATACACAACCATATGATCGAAATCTCGTTCGAACAAGATTTCACCTCAGGTGTGAATTGGGTAAAAGATTCAATTTTATTTTTCCTTTTTTGGAAAAAGGTATTTTTTAGTGAAATTAGCACCGGCAGATCTTAAAAATCTTGTCAAAAAAAATTTTTAATATTCCGTTATTCCAGAAAAGCCATATAAATTGCGGTGGTAAGGGGAGATATTTTTTAATTGCAGGAAGATGACACTTAACATTTGTAACAAAATATACCTGAAATTCATCCTTTCATACATATTTTTTTAAGTGATTGAAATGGGTTATCCTGCAGGGGCCCTTTTTCGATTTTAGATCTTTTTGTAATTACACGGGCAAATTTTTTTTCTTATATGGAGTTCACACAACAAGTTGTTTAACAAAACACCAGTAACTGAATAAAAACGTAATGGATACAGAACAAATAATTTTTTAAACACGTAGCCCTTAAACTCTCAAAAATAGCAAGTGTGAACCGCACATTATGCATTCTTAAATTCTTTTATAATATGACTGTGCCTCTAATAAAACAAACAAACTTTTTTTTTCTGGATTCTGGTGTTGTGACATATAATTTTGTAACGACTGCCTGATACAAATTTTGGGATTTCCAAAAAAGGACATTAGTATTTTTTTTACAACGCAAAGAACAGTGCAGTGACATTCAATATATGTGCATCACATATTAATAATGTTTGCAAAAGAAAAAATTTCATTACTGAAAAGGTCTAAATTTTTTAATATGGAGTTCACACTAGCGACTTTAAACAAGTTGTTTAACAAAACACCAGTAACAGAATAAAAACGTAATGGATACAGAACAAAGACTTTTTTAAACATCTCACTTTTAAACACTTCAAAACAGCAAGTGTGAACGCCGTATAAGATCTACTTTTATAAGGGGTCATAAAAATCACGTAACGTGACAAAAAAATATTTGTTTTATGTTTTTATGGCTTTTAAAATTCAAGTAGCTAACTCCTTTTTGTTATATGACTTTGCATGCAAACGATTACTGATCGATGTAACATCTTTTGTAAACATCTTTAGCAATTCGTTACTCAGGTAAAACCTAATAATGTGATGGAAAGAAAATGTTTGACGTCACAATTAAAACAAAAGAAAATAAGAATACAAAAAAATCGAAAAAAAACCGATACGAAAGTAGAAAAAAATGAATTGGTATTGGTTTTTTATTGGTATTGGTTTTGAAGAATAAAAGTATTGGTTTTTAATTGGTATTGGTAGTGGGGAATCAGTATTGGTTTTTTATCGGTATTGGTATCGCACAAATAAGGGTATTGGTTTTTAATTGGTATTGGTTTTCAATTTGAATTGGTATTAACGGGTATTGGTATCGAAAAGGTATTGGTACCCATCATTGGTTGTAATATATAATTTAATCATGATTCGGATTAAAAGGTACACACAAAAAATTTTAGGGGAAAACATTTCAATTAAAAATTTTAAAAAGTTCAATTTTGTTTTTAATCATTTTTTTAATTGATACAATTAAATTTTTTGATTGATTTTTAAATTTTTTGTGAATACTGTCGACAACATATAAAAACAAAAAAAACGTCAAACATATTTTACGTTTATTATTAATTTTTGCTTAAATATACTTAAAACGTAATTCTAGGACTCAAAATACATAAAGCGAGTAACGAAATTTGTTTACAACAAAAAAAATAAAAGATAAAAGTGGTGTAATATTACTTAATTTATTAAATTTTTTAAACGTTTTTTAAAGTCAAATCACGATTTTTTTTAGTCAGTTGTAAACACCACTGACGCTTGTTGAAATTAACACAAGCACAAGATAAAAAAAAATTAAAAAATAATAAAAATACAAAGAAAATAGTGAATTTTTTGACATTCTAATATTCCGGTAAAAACTTTTATTACCAAGTAATGAGGATTTCGCTTTAAAATAGATGGTGGTAGATAGTTACACATTTAATAAGCTACCAGCCCTAAAGTGACTTGTTACCCACTCGCTTACAAAAATGCCACCAAACACAAAAGATCCAACGTGGAAATGTCAATGGAACTAATGTTTACTTTGTATCTATCCCTACAAATGTTGGATTATAAAATTCCAATAAGATAAGGACCGCAAAGATATCTTGGAACGTGGAAGAGAGGGATGGTTGGCTGCTTAGTGTAAGGACAATAGCAAATATTCCGAAAAGACTCCTGCTCAGCTCATGGAAACCGCATCAAAACACCATCTTAAGTTCAGTCTATATACAATTGTTTCTTCTACAAGCGTGAGTTTGGTTTTAATGGGAATACTGTCTGTGATGGCTGTTTGCCTTTTAGCCAGCTTTTATAAAATTTAAACAATTAATTGAAGAGGCTAACTTATTGTGTCAAAGTTTCGAGTTCAGTGCCATTTTATTTTTTATGTTCTGATTTTATTTTGTTAATAATAAACAATCAATTTCTATTTTTATCCATATTTGTTTTTATTTAGAAAGTGGGACATTTTTAAGCTATAAATGTTATTATTTTATGTAATTGATACAATCATTTTTTTAATTATTTTTTTGAAAATTTTCAATCACTTTTTTTAATTGAAAATAAATGCACTTTTTTCTTATTAAACTTTTACAAATTTTAGTAATTCATACTATCATTTTCGTGATAGGTGCAAAATCAATTAAAATAGTAATTGATATCATCATTTTAGTGATTGAAACCCATTTTCATTTTTTTATGTGTATACGGTTGATATAAATATATGAAATAATGTTAGGGCCAATACAAAATTTGTTTTTCTGTATAATTTAATAACAAATAGATATAACTTTCAAATCCCAGGTTATACATTCCACAAAACAAATCACCCTGACGGTAAGGCTCACGGTGGTACAGGTATTTTGGTGAAAAGTAGAATTAAGCACCATGCTATGGAAACTTATTCTACAATCTACCTTCAAGCCACCTCAATACATCTTGATTGTGTAGGAGGAAGACTAACTCTGACATCAGTTTACTGTCCTCCGCGATTTTCAGTATCTAAGATACAATTTGAAAATTTTTTCAAGACTCTTGGTAATCGCTTCCTAGCTTGTGGAGACTACAATGCGAAACACACCTATTGGGGTTCACGTCTAATAAACCCTAGGGGAAGACAGCTTTACTGTGCTCTATTGATCGGAGAAATAGTCTGGACGTTATATCGCTTGGCAAGCCGACCTATTGGCCTTCAGATCCAGGAAAAATTCCCGATCTTATCGATTTTGGGATAATGAAACATATCGAGAGAAGTAAGTTATCTGCTGAAACATCATTTGATCTCAATTCAGACCATTCTCCAGTAATATTAACGTATTACGATGAACCAATTTCGGTTAAGACACCCTGTGGACTCACTTCGTCAAAGACGAATTGGTTAAAATATAAAAAGTACATTAGTAGCCACATCCACATTAATCCATCTTTGGAATGTGAGGGGGATATAGGTGAATGTGTCCAGGACTTTACGTCCATTCTGAGATCAGCAGCAGAGCACTCTTCACTCAGAAAATTATTGCAGTTACTTAAGGCGACCAGATTTTGAAAATAAAAATAGAGGACATAAAGAAAAAAATTTAAAACAATTTTCGAATTCAACATTTTTTACATATTTTACAGACAAATTTGCATTCATATAAATGACCGCGATTACCACCAAGCGGTGTCAACACCTTTTTACCGATGTATTAGAAGTGAAAATCGGATAAAAAATGTCAAAGTTTAATTTTCAGTAAAATTTAATAGAGAAGCATCATCCACATAAACATCTCTTTACCTCTTGTCTGTGGTTAGATTTTTAAAAATTTGTATTTTTCATGAATAAAAAAATCGATAATTAAATTTTTTTTCATGAAAAATACAATTTTGGATCCTTTTTGAAGCGGTTTAGCTCGCGATAGATTATCGCTGAAACCCAAATATTTTGCGAATGATCATAAAAATGTCAAAGTTAATTATCAGGGAGGTACAACTTAAACCTTGTTTTTGGCCATATAAGGTGAGTCAGTGTAATACACGTCCATTCAACAAGTTGTACAACGATACTGCAAGTGTATGGCCACTTTTACAAAAATAAAATTCCGTAGGAGTATGAACAGAATAAGCACGGCGCGACATTTTCCATACGATTTGACAGTAACAACCGGTGACCGCCGTGAAATAAAATGTGTGTTAATTTATAAAAATAAAAACAAATATTGATCATGTTTGTAAAAATAAAGAGGACAAAGAGGACAGAATTTGAAAAAAGAGGACAGAAAGAGGACACAAATTTTATAGAGTACAGCCAGTTAAAATAGAGTATTGTCCTCTAAAATAGAGTACGTATGGTCACCTTAAGTTACTACATGACGGTCGTTTGTGTAGTAAGTAGTAGCTGTTGTTTTTAACTACAATTTCGGTCGTTTTTGTATGAAAAAATCTCAAACAACTTTTTTTGTAGTAGTTTCAAAAAATAACTACAAAAAATATACTACACTGTAGCAATAGTTGATTTATGTAGTTGTTTTTAGTTTTTTTTCTAAAACTCGTTTTTTTCTAGAAATTTTTATTGCAAACGAATGTGTCGAGCGAGTTGGTCGTGCGGGATGCGGAAGGAATTATTTTTATACCAAATAAATAATATCTAAATAAATTAAATTACAATTTATTAAATTTAATTATAACAAAAAATATGTTTTTGGAAAAATATTCTTGAGCGAAAGAAAATAAGTGGATAAATGAGATAACAAGTGTGTATAATATAGCGCTCACATAAGCGTGCGTAAAAACCAATCGGAAAAAAACAAAATAAAATGTGTGCAGTGTTTTGTTTTCTTATGAGCGCGCCATCTTTCTTTTCTTTGTATACACAACAGAGCAGGTACATACTTTTTTGAAACATTTCAAATTAATTCTTTTTTTTTATAAATCAATTTTGCCAAAGCATTTCGTTTTTTTTTATTCCAGACAAATTTTGATCAGTAGCGGTGAAAATTTGAAATGAACTATTAAAAAAACAAAGGTAAATACAATCAATTTATTTTGTTTAACATTTTATTAATATAATTTTTTTCTTCTATAATTCCAGATAAATACATCAAAAAATTGTCATCATGTCGAAATTCTATACAACCAACTGAAATGTATTGCTTTTTAAATAAATAAATATCAATCATTTAAACGTTTAAGAAATTTTTTAAATAAAATTTCAGGCAATTGTAGAAAAAACAACTGTATTAAACAGTTTTGTAGTAGTTTTTACTACATTTTGTAGTTGAAAATCAATAGTTAAAAACAACAACATGTTCAGTTGTTTTTACCGTTTATGTAGTGGACGCCTTTTCAACGACAAAATGTAGTCAAAACAACTGTCTTTTGTAGTAGATTTTACCGACATACTTTTTTGAGTGTTCGTCTTCCGTTACCGTTGCTTCCTCTAATCGCAATTTTTATGTTTCTAACTCTGAAATCGAGCAACTACTAGCCATCAAAAGAAGGCTAAGAAGAGAATGGCAAAACAGTAGATCCCCTCCTGCAAAGCAGAGGCTGTCTGAAGCTACTAGAAACCTTAGAAAAGCCCTTCATTTGGAAGAGGATCGCATAAATAGCGTATATGTAGAAAGTTTATCGCATAAAAGTTCAGGGAATTATTCACTTTAGAAAGCTACTAAAATTAAAGCACCGGTAGAGGGCGAACCACCGCTAAGAAAGCAATGTGGCAATTGGGCACGCAGTGAAGAGGAGAAAGCATACTCATTTGCAGAACATTTAAGAACTGTATTTGAGCCAAACTTGACAGAAAATGATTTTACACTCCCAGATCCGCCTCTGCATTTGGATCACAACTTAGGTAATACATGGTTTTACGCCCAAGATGTTGAGACAATTATACGTACGCAGCTCAGCCCAAAGAAAGCGCCTGGGTATGACTTATTGTTAGTCACACCAAACATGATAAAAAACCTATCATTAATAGCGGTTGAAGTTCTAACGAAAATATTTAATGCGAACTTGCAAATAGGTTACTTTCCGGACATATGGAAAATTTCTCAAATCAAAATGATTCCCAAGCCTGGAAAAGATTTAACTTTAACTTCGTCATACATACCTATAAGTTTACTTCCGTGCCTATCAAAGCTGTTTGAGAAGGTTTTTCTTCAAAAGATTCTTCCAATTATCGAAAGTTCAAACAGTATTCCAGCTCATCAGTTCGGCTTTCGTGAAAAGCATGGAACCATAGAGCAAGTGAACCGCATAACTTGCGAGATTAGGAAAGCCTTTGAAGAAAAAAAATATTGTTCTGCCGTTTTTCTGGATGTCGCTCAGGCTTTCGATAAAGTATGGCACGAGGGTCTTTTATATAAGATAAAATATCACCTACCAACTATTACACACAAACTTTTAGAGTCTTACCTTCTTAATCGCTACTTCAGGGTGAAATATCAAGAAACTACAACTTCTGATTATAAGATGAATGCAGGTGTTCCTCAAGGAAGTGTTCTCGGCCCTGTTCTTTATCTCATATTTACGTCAGACTTGCCGATATCTGAACATATTACAACATCAACATTTGCGGATGACACTGCTTTAATAAGCACTCACTCAGACCCATATGTTGCCTCCTTGAGACTTAACAACCATCTTACAGCTGTGGAGACGTGGTTCAAGAACTGGCGGATTTAAGTAAATGAACTTAAGAGCAAGCACGTTACGTTTACACTTAGAATGGGGTCTTGTTCCCCTGTCTCATTAAATGGTGTAATTATCCCACAGTCTGAGAGTGTTACATACCTTGGTATTCACTTGGACAGACGTCTTACATGGCGAAAACACTTAGAAGCCAAGAGGCTTCATATGAAGCTAAAAGCCTGCCAACTACATTGGCTAATTAATAAGCAATCAAAGCTAAGCCTTGACTCTAAAGTCATCCTGTATAATTGTATTATAAAACCAATATGGACTTATGGTATCCAACTGTGGGGTACAGTAGACTGGGTCGACCATAAAGGAGAAAAAAAAAGTTCCCATTGTGCGGGCTTAATTTTAAAGCTTACCTCGAAAAAGTTCAATAGCCAAAATATTAGATTTTTAGGTCGCGATTTGGTACCGCCGAAATCGTTTTTTGTTCATAGCTTTGTCAGTTGATGTCCGATCGTTAAAAAAAAAAAAATGTTAGAAAGTCCTCAGCGAGTACTAAAGTTGACTCATATCTGGTTTTAACCTCAGAGGTCATCTTCTTGTTATGATTGTTAGTTTCTCATCTTTCTACCCACTTAAATGATTTTTATTTTTCCATTAAATTATAGCACTAAAAAATTCATGAAATTCTTCCCTTGGAAGTATCCAGTTAAATTTATTAACAAAAAAGTTACATTTGATTTAAGATTTTTATATGGGCACTTCCACCGAAAGGTCTACCAAGACCAAAAAACCAAAAGTTCTTGAAACGAATTTGTTTTAACATATTTTCATAGGAAAACAATCAAATTTAACTAAAGTGAACAAATTTTACATTTATTCATAACCCATTTCGAGATATTCGAATGTAAAGTCGAGCAAGCCAATTTTTTCTCATTGGTACATTTCTATTGCACCTTTTGTTTTGTTAAAAGTTCTTAAAGAGAAGCATTAAATATTGACTTTTGATTTTAAAAAATCTTTCTGGAGATACAAAGAGCTAAAAAAAAAAATGCATAACAAACTATGCAATTGAAAAAATAACGGTTAGTTTTTGCTATGCTTTATCACACATTTCGATGTCCCGTGCGACATTGAAAAACAACATTTGTAATAAGTGCGTCAAGTTTATATGACGAAAGTTCATCAAAAATTGACAACAAACACAGATTTTTATTACAATTAAAATAAAAAAAAAAAATTGAAAAATAATAAAATCTGTGGTCTTGGTTCTTATATAAAGTTGGTCACGTGCGACATGGTAAGCGTGGATTTTAAAATTTTGAAAAAATATTTTTTTCTTAAATAAATGATTTACTTATTTTAATACATTTTTTTAAATTATTTAAATATAGATGAGTATAAACGGCGAAAAAAATAAAGAGAGATGCAAACGGAGGAGAGAAAAGTTGAAGGAAGATGAAATGAAATTACAAGACAATAAATTAAACAAGTTGAAAAGTTAAATTTGACTAGGCGAATCTATGAATACCCTCCACAATGCCCTTTTTAAGTGAAAGTAAATAACATTTTGGATTAGAAATATTTAATGTTATATAAAATTTTTTTTTAAGTAATTTTTGAAAAAAAAAAATAATTTACTAAATTTTTTTTGAGTGTAAAACTTTTTCGAGTGTACTTTTTTGTGACAAAATTTTTGAGTGCCAAAAATACGTTGTAAAATAGTTTTGTGACTTACCAATGTTTTAAAAACATGTTTAACGGGTTTTCAACACGTGAATTTAATGTGAAACTAATCTGAAATTCTCGGTTTTGCTAATAACTTTTGAACCACTGAACCGATTTGGCTGAAATTCAATACGAACCAGACCAGGGGAACGAAAAATATATATGCCAAGTTTTCTAAGCTTATTTATTTATAATTTGTTAAAACAGAACAACAAAACAAACATAAATATGATGATGGAAAAAACGGTCCCGTGCGACATGTCCCGTGCGACAGTGATTAAAGTTAAATTAAATAAAAAGTAGAAATAATTTTAAGGTAAAATTTTACAACTTTTAAGAGACATTATAAGCCAACATTTCAAAATTAGTCGCATTGTGATATTGCCTCAGGTTTCGCTGAAATCAGAGTTTTGATTGATAGTCGCGAAAACGACTTCTGTTTTTTGTCCCTTGCGAATGGTTGTCTTTTTTGCGATTATCTCGAAAGCTTGAAACAATTTTCAAAATCAACCTGAGCAACAATTATAGAGCTAGTTAAGAGCTATAAGTTTCCCCTTTTGTCAAGAAAAAAAATCTTTTTATTTCGACTTTTTATTCAACTTTAATGTGTGCAACGGTCACGTTCGACATGATGGAATTGCCCATATACAATATAAAGAAAATTAGAAAAAACACTTGTTATTATGCCTTTAAACCAGCGGTTACCAACCTATGGTACGCGTACCACTAGGGGGTACGCGAAACTGCCCGTGGGGGTACGCGAAATTTTGGTAATTTTTTCTAATTTTTTTTTTTAATTTTGCTTAGCAATAATTTTTTTTTTGTTTTTATAGTATGTAAAGTTTTTTGACAAAGGGGAAACACCTCACTTCAACCGACAGGCTGACTTTACCCTTTCCAAATTTAATGAAATTTAGGAATGAGGTTTAACGAAACAATATTGTGCCAAGTTTTCAGGCTTCTGGTCGTTCTAGTATTCGAGATATATTTGACAAACACTCAAAAAATTATGTTAGTAAAATCAACTGAAAATGTCAGTTAAAATAACTACTTTGTAAGTTGTTTTGGGGTCAACTACTTTTTCAGTTAAATCAACTAACAATGTTAGTTATTTTAACTGACAAAAAACAACTGACTTATGTAGTAAAAACGATTTACATTTGTAGTCAAAACAACTAAAATGTAGTAAAAATAAAATAATCAATATATATTTTTTTTCTTCAAAAAATTTTTCAAAAAAAATTGAAGACCAAATTTTTTGCAAGTTTTTTTTTTTTTAAGTTGTGGAAAATAAAAAAAAAACGAAAATTTATTTTTATTTTTTGAAAAAAAACTTAAAAAAATTTTCAGATATAAAAAAAATAAAATTAACTACTTTAAATAACTGTAACTACATCACAGTACTTTTTTCTTAGTTGTTCAAAAAAACGACTTAAAATAACTAACAGAAATAGTTGTTTGATATTTTTCATACAAAAACAACTGACTTTGTAGTTGAAAACAACTAACTACTGTAAAATATACAAATAACTAACATGTAGTAACTTACGTAATTTTCTGAGTGAAAGTGTTCGGATATAAATGCCGTTATCTCAAAAAGATACAGGTCTTACTCAGGTTTCTTAGAATAGGTAACGAGACTACCTTTAAAACGGCATGCAATATGATTTTTTTTAGAAAAATATCAATGGTCATTGTTCTAGCCCCAAAAGCTACATCTCAAAAAATGATATTTTAAAAAATTGGACGTCAGAGACGTCTACACTACTTCAGTTTAACTTTTTAGGACAGAGACTTGATTGGAAAGGAGGAAAGAAAAAACGGTGTATTTTCTCTTATACTTTTTTTTTTCTTTTTCGAGATCCTGGTACCAAAATAAACTTGTCCGATTTTTTTGGCGTGCTGAATCCAAATATGATCTTTGACCGCTCTTAGTTTTCATTATATTTACACATAAAGGTGCGGAAATAGTTAACATTAAATTTCTGTGTTTTTCCAATATTTACGTGCAGATATCTCAAATACTTATAGTAATAGCGCAGTTTAAAGGTCATATTTAGACACAGAACACCAAAAACATCAAGAAAAATTTACTTTGGTTCTAGGATTTTGAAGAACAAAAAAATGTCTAAGGGAAAATACGCAGTTTTTTCTCAACTTTCTATTAATATCTCACGATCCAATCAAGTCTTCTTCCTGAAAATTAGAACTAAAGTGATTTAGTGGTTCCTTATTAACATATATTTTTTCCAAGACTTTAAAAATATTGGTTTTTGAGATATAGCTTGCACACCATTTTAAAGGCGGCCCCATTACCTATTTTTTAACACCTGACTCAGACCAGTATTTGTAGTATTTTTGAGATAACGGCATTTGCGGCAAAACACTTTTGTCAAATTTAAACGATTTTACCAATTTTTAAGATCCCATATCTCTGGAAGAAAATGTACCAGAAGTTTAAAATTGTGTCACTATAATTTTTTTGTATAAGCCTTACTATATTTATTAAATTCGAAAAAAATTTTACTTTTTCGGTTCATAGAAAATAAAATCGTGAAATTCAAATCACGATTTTATTTTCTATTCTCAGTCAAGTAATTTTATTTCAAAATTCTTTTATCATGTCAACAAATAGTGTTTGTTAAATTTCTTTGTTGAAAAAAAAAAATCATTTGTCATATGCACAAATTGTGTTTGTTGAATTTCTTTGTTGAAAAAAAAAAATATAAGATTTTTTACTTTTGTCAGATCAACAAAATATGTTTGTGTTTGTTGAATTTCTTTGTTAAAAAAAACAAAATTCTTTTTTCAACAAACAAAATTTTCAAACGTTTTTTGATATTACAAATTTACGTATAGGAGCACTTTCAGTGGAAAATTTTATTATATTCACAAATATGGGGGTCAATATTACAATTCGTTTTTAACTGTGTTGAATTGATCTGTTTTAACTCCAAGATCAAAAAACTAGTTAGGGGGTACGCGGCTGCCAAAGTTTAAAATCAGTGGTACGCGAGCCAAAAAGGTTGGTAACCGCTGCTTTAAACTATATTTAATTTTTTTAGTTTGTATTTAAATACATACGAACAAGTGTTTTAAATCTTTTTCTATGGAAATTTAAAATTGAATGTAACTTTTTTGTTAATTAATTTAAGAGGGTACTTCTAAGGGAAGAATTTCATGAATTTTTTAATGCTATAATTTAATGGAAAAATAAAAATCATTTAGGTGGGTAGAAAGCTGAGAAACTAACACTCATGACACGAAGATGAGCTCAGAGGTCAAAACCAGATATGGGTCAAATTTAGTACTCGCGGAGGACTTTCAAACAAATTTTTTTTTAAAACGATCGGACATCAAATGACAAAGTTATGAACAAATAACGATTTCGGCGGTACCAAATCGCGACCTAAAAATCTTATATTTTGGCTATGGAACTTTTTCGAGGTAAGCTTTAAAATTAAGCCCGCACAATGGGAACTTTTTTTTAAACCCGGTCTAGGGTACAGCCAGTATGTCTAATATTGAGCTTATACAGAGGGCACAATCCAAAATTCTGAGGATCATTACGGGAGCTCCCTGGTACGTCAGAAATATCAACATTCACCAGGACTTAAATATTCCGTTTGTAAGAGAAGAGTTTATGGACATCAGAACGAAATACGTTGAAAAGCTCAGGAACCACCCAAATACATTGGCGAGAGCCCTTACTCGAACCCAAACGCACACCAGACTGCAACGTGCTGACTTACCGCCCATAAAATTTAGAGGCCCGTTCTTCAAAATGGCTCCTAGGGAGTAACTAGTATTTAAGTTAGTTTTGTAAGATTTATACACTTATTGTTAGGCCAAGAATAGGCAGATTCAATAATCCAGATAATAAAGTATTTAACAAAAAAAATATATAGCTTATTCTGTTCCATATATAAATGTTTCCAATTAAATGTTTCCAATTAACCAAAAATGTTCTAAGTTTTTTAAGCAAAGTATAAGAAACTTTTAAAATGTTCCTCAACATTTCCTTGTTAGGGTTATGTATATCACCTATCTGGTTCGAAGCGTACCCAAACATTTTTTTGTTTTAGAAAATTATATGTTTGGTTAATGTATTGTTGACCTGTGGTGTAACTCACCCAAACCAAAACACACCAAGATTTTTTATGTTTTTATGCAATTAGATCTAATTGGATCCAATGAAATATGGCAATGTCTGGTCAAAACTCGGATGAAATCGAATCATATTTTATACAAGTTGATATTTTTTAATGCAAAAACATCCACCATTATTCGGATTAAATTGCGTATAAATATATATTGTGTTATATATCATTATGTATTGCATCATATAAAATTTTTTACTCGGGTTCAAAAAACCTTTCGATCTGTATAAAATCTTCATATAGTTTCTTTTGAAAAATTGGCAAAAATCCTCAAAAGACGAAAGAAATCCCGTTTTTCCTCCTCCCCTTTGACCCGCTAAATGTGAGATTGGGCAGCTATAAAAAAACAGGTAATTCTTATTTTGCTTCCCTCTTTCCACTATGGAAGTTTCAGGAAGATCGGTGGGTGCCCTGTGAAAGACCTTCCTTAGCGATTTCACTACCTACAAAGTAGCGATAGGTGTCGAACTTCATATTCCGTAGGAAGCACTTCCAAAATTATTATAAAAATGACAATAAAACAACTTTCACCAGTTCTTTAATGACTTTAAAGTACCTTTTTCATATGTTCTTACAAATGCAATTAAAAAGTTAAAATTTCTGCCACTTAAGTATTAAATTTGTTTCCTTTTCATGAAATCTAAAACAAAAAAAAAAGAGCTTACCATTAACTTCTTTTTCAACTGAAACTTATTATTTTAGCTTCAAGTAGATTAATGGTGTTTTCTTTTCTAAAAAAAAATGTTTGCCTTTTTAGGGCATACATTTTTAAAATGTTTAACACACCTTAAAAAAATCTATAAAAATTTGCATTTTATTTGACTGGAATAGAACACAACATACAGAAATACTCTGCCCTGTATTTTCTAACAGCTGTTTTGGGAAAACAACACAGAAAAAGTCAGCTGTTGTATAAGGCAATTTCAACCCCGTGATTTTTTACGGGGTAAAAAGTGCAACTTTTTTGCACTTTATAGGGCAGACATTTTTAGAAAAGAACACGATATTCTTTATAAGGGTTGACATTTTTTAGAAAAGAACACAAAAACACAATTTTCGGGGCGAAATGCAAAAAAAAGGCACATTTTTTGCCAGAAAAGAAAACACCATAAGGTTTTGCAAAAAAGGTACCTCAAATTGGTACCGGCTTCCGGTTCTTGATTAATTCTTGGTATCTGGGAAATTCTGGTATTCCCGATTCCGGGTTCTGACGGTATTACCGGTATTTTCGGGACTACCAGTATATACATACACTGTATAAATGTTTGTTCAATTGAAATTTTTTCTTTATCTTTACCAAAAAATATATAAAATATGTTTAAAACACCATTTACATAACATGATTTTTAATTAATTTTACAAATTGATATTTAATAAATTGAGCACAGTTAAATGGTGTCTAAAGTCCCCCCTTGATACTCTTTTTGTTAAAAGATTTTTTTAAAAATTTATTTAGGTAGTATATCACAAATTGTCCTCTAAATTGGATGTCCTTTTTATAGCTTAAATAGGTAAATCACAGACTCAAGTTTTTATAGCAGAATTAATGGTTGCATCCTTTTATTTCCTTTTTTTATTTTTCCACAAAAAAAAAATTTTAATTAAACAGATTTACTCTGATTTATCTTGTGAATCTTAGACGCATGTTTTGACCATTAATTGTTTTTTGTTTTATAGTTTTTTTTTTATTGTCGTTCCTATTATTCCTGAGTAAGTTAATGCCATTGTTGTGGTTTCTATTCATGCATTTGTGTGTATGATCCAAAAGGAGAGTGTTACATTAGTATTTAACGCTAAATTCCAAGCAGTTGTTAGTTTTAGGATACCAACGTCAGTAAAACAAAACAGTGATTTGTGGATAAAAACAAAGGACATACAACAAAAAACGACAATAATAACGAAGTATGCAAGAAATTTAACCAATTGGTCATCATGGTACAAAATATACACTTCTTGAAATAATTTAAATTCTGAGAAATTTTTTCTATATAAAAAATTCTCAGTTTCTGAGACTTTTTCTATATAGAAAAATTCTTAGATTCTGAGACATTTTTTCTATATAGAAAAATTCTCAGATTCTGAGACATTTTTTCTAAATAGAAAAATTCTCAGATTCTGAGACATTTTTTCTATATAGAAAAAAAGTCTCAGAAACTGAGAATTTTTTTATATTTTTATTTTTTTATAAAACTGTCAGATTCTGAGACATTTTTTCTATATAGGAAAATTCTTAGATTTTGAAACAATTTTTCTATATAGAAAAATTCCCAGATTGCCTCAGAATCTGAGAATTTTTCTATATAGAAAAGTTTCTTAGATTTTGAAACATTTTTTTCTATATAGAAAAATTCTCAGATTCTGAGACATTTTTTCTATATAGAAAATATTTTAGATTCTGAGACTTTTTTTACTAAATGTGACGCGCAAAATAGAAAGGGACCTAAGGGTAAAAACCAGTTTTGTTCAGGAGAGCCATTTTAAAGATTCTATTTGTGCTTAGAATCGTCGACTTCACATTCATACAACGCACATATCTCTTGGAGGGAACACTTTTGGTGCATGGGATCGGTCTCATTCGATGCTCAGATGTTGTCCACATAAAAAAAGAAGTGAAAATTCATTTTTTACCCTTAGGTCCCTTTCTCTATGCGCTGTCACATATAGAAAAAAAGATTCTGAGAAATTTTTTCTATATAGAAAAATTCTGAGATTATGAGACATTTTTTCTATACAGAAAATTCTTGGATTCTAAGACATTTTTTCTATATAGAAAAATGCTCAGATCCTGAGACATTTTTTCTATATAGAAAAATTCTCAGATTCTGAGACATTTTTTCTATAAGAAAAATTCTCAGATTCTGAGACATTTTTTCTATATAGAAAAATTCACAGATTCTGAGAATTTTTTTCTATATAGATAAATTCTTAGACAATTTTTCTCAGATTCTGAGACAGTTTTTCTATATAGAAAAATTCTCAGATTCTGAGACATTTTTTCTATACAGAAAAATTCTCAGATTCTGAGACATTTTTTCTGTATAGAAAAATTCTCAGATTCTGAGACATTCTTAGATTCTGAGGCATTTTTTCTATATAAAAAAATTCTATATAGAAAAATTTTCAGTTTCTGAGGCATTTTTTTATATTGAAAAATTCTCAGATTCTGAGACATATTTTCTATACATAAAAATTTTTAGACTCTAAGACATTTTTTGTATATAGAAAAACATTCTCAGATTCTGAGACATTTTTTCTATATAGAAAAATTATCAGATTCTGAGACATTTTATCTATATAGAAAAATTTTCAGATTCTGAGACAATTTTTCTATATAGAAAAATTCTCAGATTCTGAGACGTTTTTTATATATAGAAAAATGTCTCAAAATCTGGGAATTTTTTCTTTATAGTAAAATTCTCAGATTCTGAGACATTTTTTCTATATAGAAAAATATTCGGATTCTGAGACATTATTCTATATAGAAAAATTCTCAGATTCTTACACATTTTTTCTATATAGAAAAATGTCTCAGAATCTGAGAATTTTATGAATATAGAAAAGAGACATTTTTTCTATATAGAAAAATTCTCAGATTGCGAGACTTTTTTTCTATATAAAAAAAATCTTAGATTCTGAGACATTTGTTCTATATAGAAGAAATGATAGATTATGAGACATTTTTTCTATGTAGAAAAATTCTATATATTCTGAGACGTTTTTTCTATATAGAAAAATTCTCAGATTCTAATACATTTTTTCTATATATATAAAAATTCTCAGATTCTGAGACATTTTTTCTATATCGAAAAATTCTGAGACATTTTTTCTATATAGAAAAATTCTCAGATTCTGAGACATTTTTATACCCTCCAACCACAGTGTGGGGGTATACTCACTTTGTCATTCCGTTTGTAACGCATCGAAATATAGGTCGGGGACCCCATAAAGTCTATATGGGTGAAATCAAAAAATGTCAACCAAACCATGTAATCGTGTAATATCTCATACATGGGTTAAAGTATTCGCATATTTTTTAATGTACAATGTCGCATAGATTGGCGTTCTACATAATTAACAACAATCCGGATACTAGTAAGCTATTTTAATCAAGTTATCTTCATTTTTGTAGGCCAAATGTAAACTCCGTCGCCAGTAACATTTTCAATTTTTAAACTTTAACCGGTTATATCTTAAAAACCAATAACCCAAACTCTTAATAATTGACTACATTTTTAAAGAGGGCATGTTGACGTTCTTAAAAAATATTTTTCTATAGTCACAACTATCTCGTTTACCCGTACAAACACGGCTTCAATTGTGTAACGATTTTTCGACACTTTTTTTAGACATTATGGAACCTGACAATTTTGTTGTTTTTGACGTATTGTGTTTAGAAAAATAATAGGTAATTGCCACATTTATTAAACGCGAGGCTATAAAGTATCATTTTGCATCATTGGTTTCAAGTTTGCTCCCTGCATATTAATTTCCCTGTATGAAAAGCTAAATCATAAATGAAAAATCGAAAAATGCTGTAAACTCCGTCGCCACGTTTACAACAAAACTACTTAGCGTGCATCTGAAATATCGTCATATTTTGACGTATCTAGTTGACATCTAATGATTTTTTTTCGGAAACCAATTTCCGACAAATAGTTTTCGAAAAAAAGGGCAAAAAGTGGTGAAATGTAAACTCCGTCTCTGTAAACTCCGTCAACTTTTTTTTTTTTTTTGCAGATTGCATTAAAAAACCTTATGAAGTTGTTAAAACCGACGCAAATATTAACACTAGTCATTCAAAAAAGTAAAAAAACTTATTTTAACAGAAATAATAATAAATTTATTTTACATTTCCTTAGAAAAATCCTATTAAAATAAAAAATAATTGTAAAATCTTTAATAACAAAAACCAGAAAAAAATCCTAATTACAAAAATTGTTAGCAATTACATAAATAAGTGTTTTAAATTACAATAAAATGTTTTCAAAGAAAATTCAAAAAATTTAATGTATTTTTCTAAGGTGAATGTAAACTCCGTCACCAAAAAAATCATAAAAATGTCGATAAAATTTGTTTGGAACAGTTTGTAGAAGAGATCTTTTATAGTTATATTAGTAGTGATGTAACATATCGATTTTAATAAAAAAATTTACCAAAAATTAAAATTTTTTGTTTATACAATTTTGGCTCAAAAACACTGACATTTTTTGATTTCACCCATATATTATTGATCTATGATCGATTCTAAGACGTTCGATGAATGTCCGTCCGTCCGTCTGTCTGTAGATAACACAATGCAGTCCAAAATAAAACAGCTAGACTCCTGAAGTTTGGCACAAATATGTCTCATAGTCATATGCAGGTTAAGCTCGCGAATGGGCAAAATCGGCCCAGGGGGAAAAAAGTTCCCCCTTGAAGAACTGAACCAACCTCTGAAAAAATACACTTTTTTTACATCTTTTTTTGTATTTTTGTTAAATAAATGAAAAATTTGATATATTTATCGCGATGGGAAGGTGCTCTCAATGTCCCCCCTGACCCCATCACCCCCCCCCCCCCAAAAAAACGACCCTGACCATTTTTTTTTTTTTTTTTTAATTTTTTATACATTTTGGAGGGTATAAAAGATTCGGCACAGCCGAATTTAACACTCTCACTTGTTTCTACATCGAAAAATTCTCAGATTCTGAGAAATTTTATTCTAAGACATTTTTTCTATATAGAAAAAAATTCTCAGATTCTGAGACATTTTTTTCTATATAAAAAAATTTTATATAGAAAAATTCTCAGATTCTAAGACATCTTTTCTATACAGAAAAATTTTTAGACTCTAAGACATTTTTTCTATATAGAAAAATGTCTCAGAATCTGATAGTTTTCTATATACATATAGAAAAAATGGCTCAGAATCTGAGAATTTTCTGTATACAGAAAAGAGACATTTTTTCTATATAGAAAAAACAATTAATTCTCAGAAAAAATGTTACAAACTCAACAACTAACTGAGAGTACCCCTTTATACCACACAATGTTTTTGGAAGGATATAAATCCAAAGTGGTTTGAAACAAAGCTTAATGGATAAATTTTTATAGGGGTGTTTAGAGTGTAACGCCTCTTGTTCACAATGTATAAAGTCATAAACTAATACACAAACAAATGCATAACACACACACACACATACAAATAAATTACATGACGAAAATAAAATACCTAACGCGGATATAAAGTCAAACACATAATACAACAACAACGACAACAGTTAGTTAAGCCGGAAGTGTAAAATTGTTAAAAAGTGTCGTTTACACTTTCTAAGCCAACGGTTACTTCTACTCTTCCTCTTTGTTAGCTGTTTTGTTGTTGCATTTGTTGTATTTGTAGTAATTGTTGTTATTCTTTCCTATTATTTAAAAAAAAATATACTTTCATACTTTGTTTAGTGCAGTGACCGAACGATTTCTTTTTGTTTGTTGCTTGGGCAAATTTTTTTTAAAAAGTTATTGTTCAGTTGCCGGCTTAAATTTACTGCCGTACAGCAAAACCTTCCTAGAAAAACTTTTATTACCAAATAATGTATTAAATAATGCATAGAATTCGTTATTTTATCCATTGCAGAATTGATGATTTAAACCTGAAATGAAACTAAAAGTAATGCATTATAAAATAGCTTCCAGTAAGAATAAAAGCATTGCTAACTTCACTGTGCAACAAGGTACACTCAAAAAAAAAAAAAACTGTAAAGTTAGCAAAAAAAGCTTGTAAACCTACAAGGAAATTTGCTGATTTTGAACCCACAATTTTTTTGGTAAAGTTAGCAAAAACGTTTTGCTAAAAATTAGTTAACTGAATTTTTTTTTATTTCAACTTAGTTCATACACATTTGAGGACTCCATTGGGTTCGTACCCGATAGGTCCAGACCCCGATGGGCCTAGACCTAGTTGGGTTCCTTAAAAATCGTCATAGTTTTTGATCCAAAATTTGTGTCCGTTTCGCTCTACCTTACTTAGTTTTTGAGATACGTGATTTTAGGTGACCACCGGGGTTTTTAGAATTACAAAACTCGATAACTTCAAAAATATTACTCGGAGAGCTTTTGATTATTTTGCGGTCTTGTTCTACGTGTTGAGAGCTACAAAAATGCTTTTGGGTTTTTTGTTGTGTCGGCAATATTTACCGAGATATGAGCATTTTAAAATTTTTTTTTTCGTCCAATGTTAGGACCCATTAGGGTCCACACATGTGAAGAGGACCGGCGCACTGTGGTCAATATTTTGAGATAGCGGCCAAAACTCCTTTTGGTTTTTGTTCTCCGATTTTAAAGTTATTAGACTAATATGAAAGTAGACAGTAGTAAACCTCGGGAGCCAAAAAATTAGAACTCTATTTCAACTATTCCACTGAGAACAGGGGGGTCCAAAATGGGCTTTTTCAGAATTTAGTAAATTTATGATATTTTTAATTAATTTTTAAAGTTTAAATGATCATAACTTTTTTGTTTTTCAAGATTTTTAGACGAAATAAATTTTGTGTTGTAACTTAACTTATTTCCTATTACTGGTAAAAAAATTGAAGCTCTACTGTTTTCAGAACAATTTAAATATTTTTTTTAAGAAAGGTCAAATTTATCGGAAATTTCCTACTTCATAGAGCACAACTCCTGTGAGTCAAGCTGAGTCAAAACACAAATTTACTATTTTCTAGTCCTAACTCTCCCCTACATTCCTATATATACATGTCCATGCATCGGGACTGCACTTTTTGAGCTACAGCAATTTTTCTGACCCAAGGTAAGATATTCGGTACAAATGCTCGTCATATTTTTTGAGAAGTTATTTGTATGTGAAAATGACTATTATGCATATATTTTGATGAAATTTTGTACAAGAGTTCTTATTGACCCAAAAAATAATTTTGTTGAAATTAGGAGAAGTTGGCCCATATTTGGACCTAGTCCACATAGAAGGGTGTATCAAAATTTTGACAAAAATGACAATAGAACTCTCAAATTATGTGGTATCTGGCAATTCATTTGGAAAAGGTAAAAAATGATTTTATTGCCATCTAATATTACATAAAAGAATGGCTAAGAAATAAACTTATTTTTAAAAAGCCATCAGTAACTACCACGGAAACTGGAAAAGGTGGTCGACCAGCAAAGCCAATTGATAATTGTAGTGAAAGATCACGAAGACGCAAGCTTAAACATATCAATGAAGAAGTTTCTTGTAGCATCATAAAGGATTAATTTCTGCATCAAATTCAACCATCGAAAACTAAAAAGAGTAAAATTGCTATCATTGAAAAAATAGTGGAAGCAAGCCCCAGACGCACAAAAAGGATTTTAGAAAGTATGCCGAGACCAACTGAAGAAAATAAATTTACTCCAGAAGAAGCATTTGCACTATTTTTGGATTTGAAAATGACTAAAAACCAATATACAGAATTGCGGAAGCGAACCAATGAAAAAAATTGTGGAATTTTTCCATCATATCGAGATATAGTTTCTGCCAAAAAAGATTGCTTACCTTCACCAACTGCTATTAGTGTAACTTCAAGTTCAGCAGAAATAAAATTGCAGGATCTTCTTGAACACACTGCAGAACGATTATTAAAGACATTTGATGCTGACTATTTAAAGAAGTTTAAAAATTGCAGCATGACTTTAATTTCTAAATGGGGATGTGATGGGTCCTCTGGCCAGAAACAATACAAACAATGTAATGCGGAAAATTCATCAGATGCCAATTTATTCATGATTTCTTTCGTTCCATTACGTTTAACAAAAACTTATTGGTTCAGAGCCGTCAACTACACCTTTTCCAATTGAAATTCAGAAAAGATCAATTGTAATTCGGAAATCCCAATTGAAATTCAGAAAAGCACAATTGAAATTCAGAAATCATAATTGAAATTCAGAAAAGCCCAATTGAAATTCAGAAAAGATCAATTGAAATTCAGAAAAGCACAATTGAAATTCAGAAAAGCCCAATTGAAATTCAGAAAAGCACAATTGAAATTCAGAAAAGCACAATTGAAATTCAGAAAAGCCCAATTGAAATTCAGAAATCGTAATTGAAATTCAGAAAAGCCCAATTGAAATTCAGAAAAGCACAATTGAAATTCAGAAAAGCACAATTGAAATTCACAAAAGCATAATTGAAATTCAGAAATCGTAATTGAAATTCAGAAAAGCCCAATTGAAATTCAGAAATCGTAATTGAAATTCAGAAAAGCCCAATTGAAATTTAGAAAATCACAATTGAAATTCAGAAAATCACAATTGAAATTCAGAAAATCCCAATTGAAATTCAGAAATGCACAATTGAAATTCAGAAAAGCACAATTGAAATTCAGAAAAGCACAATTGAAATTCAGAGAAGACCAATTGAAATTCAGAAAACCCCAATTGAAATTCAGAAATGCACAATTGAAATTCAGAAAAGCACAATTGAAATTCAGAAAAGCACAATTGAAATTCAGAGAAGACCAATTGAAATTCAGAAAAGCACAATTGAAATTCAGAAATCCTAATTGAAATTCAGAAAACCCCAATTGAAATTCAGAAAATCAGATTTGAAATTCAGAAAATCACAATTGAAATTCAGAAAAGCCCAATTGAAATTCAGAAAATCACAATTGAAATTCAGAAAATCATAGTTGAAATTCAGAAAAGCAGAATTGAAATTCAGAAAAGCCCAATTGAAATTCAGAAAATCACAATTGAAATTAGAAAAACCCAATTGAAGTTCAGAAATCGTAATTGAAATTCAGAAAAGCCCAATTGAAATTAATTTTTTTTTGCTAATTTTAACCATTTTTTTTGCTAGTTTTACAATATTTTTTTTTGGGTGTATTGATATTGTTGGGAATTTCAGTGTTATTTTTCAGTTTAATCCTCACAAGAATTAGCTTTCTTCCAAAAAAAACAACCTTTGGCCCCTGTGAATATTGAGACTAAATAAATGTCAGGGGCCAAATGTTGGCATTTTGTGACCAAAATTAAGTTTAGGAATAATAAATAAGTATTGGTTGTAAAATACGATTGAAGAAAATAAGAAATTATAAAAAAAATACCTATTTAAAATGTCAAAATATTCAACTTTTACATGGAAACTCAACAAAAAATTAAAATGCATTTTTAACTCCACATTACTTACGTTCCTATCAGTCGATTTTTACGTTTGAACACGCAAATTGAAGCTTAAAGTCCCTCCTATTGAACAAAACAAATTGCGTAAAAAAATACCTATCCGGTTAAAAGTTATAGAGTTTTGACCGCTATCTCGCGAAATTGACCACTGTGCGGCGATACTATTAGTTCAAATTTTGTTTAAAATTGCTAATGCGCTAAATGAAGTTTACAAGATATTTGTGCTAACATGATAATCTCTAAAAGTTAGCTAACCAGCATTAGCAAAAAAAAATTAGTAAATCTACTAATGTATTATTTTGAGTGTAGACCAAAACCCCTGAATGGTTTTGGAAACTTAGTACGAGTTATTTTTTATGGCTCACTAAAATTTTCACGATTTTTTTTTTTAAATTCGTTTTGAATAAGTAAAAAAAAAGTATTCCAATTCTTGGGTAAATATCGTTAAAAGATGTCTTCAGTGAAGTTTGGCGCCAAATATTGTCTTAAAATATATTAACCCTATATCTCCCTTTTTAGGGGGTCATTTTGGTGCTTCTTTTAAATATCCTCATAGAACTCCACTAAAACATGCGTTTAAAGGATTAAAATGTTCTACAAAAATTTTCGCCATTAAATTTCAATAGGGCTTATAAAAGACCAAAAATTTGTGCAAAAAGTGCCAAATGCTTTAAAAAGTAAAATTGTAAATTATCACATACTGTTAAATTGTTTTTCACCAAAAGCCTTTGAAATAAGTCGAAAAAAGGTTTTAAATCCGCTGCTGTGCTAAATATTGTTAAAGGATGTCTCAAGTGATATTTGATGATAGTTTTTTTCTTAGATCATCTTAAATCTCTATTTTAAATTTTCAGGAGTCATTTTGATCCTTTTTAAAATATGCTCATAGAACACTACCAAAACGTGCGTTTAAAGGGTTAAAATGTCCAACAAAATTTTTCTGCGTCAAATTTCACTTGGGGTTGTCAAAGGCCAAAATATCGTGCGAAAAGTGCGGAATGCTTAAAAAAGTAAAATTGTAAAGTATCTTACAAGGGAAGTCTCCCTGGTGTCACCCTCCGATCTTTATGAAATTTGGGTATGTTGCTCAGAACGAAAATAAATTCGACACGTATTTGTTTTAGTGGCCCAAATTCAGTTTTAGGGGGAGGGACGTTTTTTACTATTTACGTCTATTTAAACAAAATAAATATACACTCAAAATATTTTGTAGGCAAAAACAAATGAAAAACACATTTAAAACCAGTGATTAAATAATTTAAAACCATTCCAGTAATTATTCGTTTGTTTTAACAAACATCAACATTTGTTTTTTACTGTTGACAAAATTTTCTAAAATAAATAACATTAAACATTCAAAAATTACGTTTTTTCATTCATTTTTACTAACAAATTAAAAAAAAATAACTTGCGAAAACATTAAAAATTAATGATAGTTCTGTTATTTTTACTAACAAATTCCAAAAAATAACCTACAAAAACATTAAAAATTAATGATTTCGTAGGTTATTTTTTAAAATTTTCTATTGAAATATTTTTTTTTAAATTTTTTAATGAAATTATGGGGAATCGATCAACTACATTCTGGCCAGACACTCTACCCATCGTGCCAAAGTCACTTGATACAAACATGTTTTTATATTTCTATAAATAATTTTTTGAATTTTTTTCTACAAAAAAATAACCTACTTGTGTAGGTAAAAACTAATGATATCTCATTAAAAAATACCAACCATTTAGAAAAAAATTACTTACACAAATCATTAACAATTTAAAGAATAATCAGTAGAACAGTAGTACAGAACAAAAATAAATGACATTAAAAATTATATGTTAATGAAAGTCTTTATATATTAGTGTGTTATTTTTGAAACAATGGACAGAAGTAGTCATTAATAAAAACTGAACATCACACAAATGTTTTTTTTTATTTAAAAACGACTAAACGGAAAACTTTTTAAATAAACTACGAACAGTTAATGACATAATTTTTTTCCGATCGGCAATTTCAAGCAAAATCTTAATTTTCTTTTTTAGAAAAATTATCACAGCTCTATCAATTGTTAACCGATTTTTTTGGCATAAAGCTCATCGTATTCACAGTTAAATTTTCTTTAAGAATACGTTTATAAATATAAATGTTGTTGAACGAACTATAGCAGAAAAAAATCAATAAACTCAAAAAATTTAAAAAAAATAGCAAAAAATTAGATATTATTGTAAAAATCAATACATATATTTTTTATATGTATAGACCAATTCACACACATAAAAAGCCCTATCCTTCTTCTATCCAAAACAGTTGAAAAATTGAAAATCGGTTAAAAAATGTTTAAGTTACACGTGGTTTAGTGAGAAAAGTCCCAAAAAATCGTTTTTTGACAATAACTTTAAAATTTGAGGGTGTCTGGCAAGTTTGATGGGCATTTTTGTGATCATTTCGACGAGACCTACAACCTTAACTACCTCATTTTAAAAGTATATTCGATTTGGTGTTTTTTGTAGCACAGTGTCATTATCAATTTTCCTTGAATTAAGTTAATTTTCACATTTTTAAGTTAAGTTTTTTGCATTGCACACTGGTACACATAAGGTATTTCCGGCCAAAAGTCTTTCTACTTGTCGTAGTATGCCAAAAATTGGTATTCGGATAAAGTTTTCGGGGTCAACGATTTCAAAAATGAGCTCAAAAATACAAAATGGAGAATCGAATATGGCGTCGAAAATTTTTAAAAGTAGTGCGATTAAAAAAAAATGCATCTCGAAGGTCTTAAAGCCGCTGACATCGAATTAAATTCTTAAAAAAATACAAAATTAAAAATTGTGAATCCAATATGGCAGCAGAAACTTTTATTAATAGTAACGAGGCTTTTTCGAATTACAATTCATTTTTTTCGAATTACAGTTGGATTCTTCAAATTGCAATTGATATTTTTCGAATTACAATTGATCTATTTCGAATTACTGTTTATCTCTTTTGAATTGCAATTAAAATCTTTGAATTACAAATGGAATTTTCGAATTACAAATGGGGTCTTTGAATAACAAGTAGAATTTTGCAATTACATTGATATATTTCAAAGACATTCTAATTCAAAAATAAAAATTCCCCCATATATTTCACTGCCACTCTTATATACACATTTCTTAAAATAAAATGGCGATATCTCATAAAATAAACCAGATAGAGCAAAAGTGGAGGCCATTTTTGGTTATTTTGAACTCCATAGTATACTGCTAGTTCGGAATTTCTCAATTTTCAGTACAATTTTAAGCTTTCTGCTTATTTTACAAACTTTTTTTAGTGTACACACAAATACATATTTAATCACCATAACAATCATACCACCAACTACGACTCTAAAATCTACCGGATGTTGTGGTATTTTCATGTTGCATTTTTTTTTGTTCCTTTTCCGTGATATTTTTTTTTTATTTTTTTTTTTCAACATGAGACCTGTTTACTAGTTTTATAAAACCATGTTGAGGTTGTAGCCTCTGCGATTCTTTGGTAATTTTTACACCTACAACAACATTAATATTGTGTTTTTTTTTTCTTGTTTTGTGCTCTGCTGCTTTACTGGCTAATGACAACAATGGCAGGCGGCAGCAGTAGCAACAATAACATTGTTTGCAAATAAAAATGTAAATGTTGCGTATTTTTACAATAAACAAAACGACAGACAGACGACCTGCAGAGGAGGAGAGACAGGCGGACGAATGGACGGACATACCGATAGATACACAAACAATATCATATTTTATATGCATAACTGTCGTGGTTGCGGTTTTCCATATAACACGCTCGAGTAGTTGTTAGTGTGGAGTCGTAATTGTTGTGTAGTAGTAGTAGTAGTTGTAGCAGTAGTGATAGTTAGTGGTGATGGTAGTTGTAGCATACAATATCATTAATAACTTATTTAATTAACAACACGTTTAGATAAGAGAATGAGTCTTAATTAAAAATTTAATTTGTTAAAAAAAATTTATATACGAGGGCAATTTGATAAGTTTATAGAAAAATTGTAAAAGAAAAATTGTCTTCAGAAAATATTTCACAAATCTGAGACAATTTTTCTATATAGAAAAAGTCTCAGATTCTGAGACAATTTTTCTATTTAGAAAAAGTCTCAGATTCTGAGACAATTTTTCTATATACAAAAAGTCTCAGATTCTGAGATAATTTTTCTATATAGAAAAAGTCTCAGATTCTGAGACAATCTTTCTATATAGAAAAAGTCTCAGATTCTGAGACAATTTTTCTATATAGAAAAAGTCTCAGATTCTGAGACAATTTTTCTATATAGAAAAAGTCTCAGATTCTGAGACAATCTTTCTATATAGAAAAAAGTCTCAGATTCTGAGACAATTTTTCTATATAGAAAAAAGTCTCAGATTCTGAGACAATTTTTCTATATAGAAAAAAGTCTCAGATTCTGAGACAATTTTTCTATATAGAAAAAAGTCTCAGATTCTGAGACAATTTTTCTATATAGAAAAAAGTCTCAGATTCTGAGACAATTTTTCTATATAGAAAAAAGTCTCAGATTCTGAGACAATTTTTCTATATAGAAAAAAGTCTCAGATTCTGAGACAATTTTTCTATATAGAAAAAAGTCTCAGATTCTGAGACAATTTTTCTATATAGAAAAAAGTCTCAGATTCTGAAACAAATTTGCTGAAATTTCAAACTGCAAAAAGTTTAAAATTGTTGTACAGTGTAGTTACTCAACTTCAAATGCGTGTAAAAAAACTCGCACTAAACCAAAAAAAAAAACATAGTGGGGTTTGTGATGGAAAATTTCAACTTTTATTTGCTTTTGGTTTCATTCCATTCCGATTTTGGTAGTTGGTTACACTGTGTAATTATTTAAAAGGGAAAAAATTTAAGTTTCTGATATAATTTTTATCAAAAGCCTCAGAACCACAAACTTTTTCCTTATATTCTGAGACATTTTTCTTTAGAAAAGTTTTCAGATTCTAGTTACCCGGCTAAAAAAAAATGTGTCTGTTCATATATGCTTATATATAGATCTTTATACGATCATATATGAAATATATGGAAACATATATGTGACCATATATGCAAGAAACGATCCCATATATGTGGCCGTATATAAAATATGTGCCATATATGATATCATATATGGAAACATATATGTTATCATAAAATGTTAAATTTTAGTGCATTTGTATAAAAATATCAACCGGAATTACAAAGTAAAAGTTTTGTACGATTGAAAATATATTTTATTACCATATTTATACCTTAATACCGATTCGTATCAATAATTTAAAAAATATTGTTTCCTAGTTGCAAAATATTCTGATTAAAAAAGTTACTTTTACATAAAGAAAATGGAAAAGGTAAGTTTTTATTAGAATTTTAAATGAATTTAGAATTTTAAAATCATATGTATAATTTTTTTCCAGTTCATCGTCATAACAAGTATAAGCGTGAACTTTTTATTCCAAAACAAGATCATATTCAAAATGAGTAAGAACATATGTCGCAAATACAATAATATAAAGTGCTTTGATGTTGAAGAAAATTAAACTACGCAGTTTCGTTAATCTCGTGCAACTTCGTGGAGAGGGCATATGCATCACCATTATGTTTTCACTGCGATTGCAATACTACAACTATTTTGAAATCCCTTAATGTCGCCATAACAAATTGGAAATGATAGATCGTATAAGCAGTTTTGAGGCCGAGTAACGTTAAGCTCACTCTTCAAGGAGAAGAGGACATATGCACCACCAGAAATGTTATCACTACGATTCCAACACTATAAATTATTTTAAAACCCCTTACTGTAGAAAATTTGAAATGGAAAGAACGTATAAGAAGTTTGAAGGCCGAGTTACTAGAAAATTCAACCATGCGGAGGTACGTTGAGCTCGCTTAACTTAGAGCAGAGGGCATATGCACGACCATAACGTTATCACTACGGTTCCAACACTACAAAATATTTTGAAATCGCTTACTATCGCCATAGCAAATCGAAATGAAAAGAACGATCAGTTTTAAGGTTGAGTAACGATTTGGGAAGGACAACGTTTTTATACAATTACAAGAAAGCTGTCTATAAGCGAAAGTGACAATCTGGCACATTGTCACCATGATGTAAGTAGAAATAGTTACTATCCCTGTCATTCAAATATCCTTACAAACATGATGTAAGTAGAAATAGTTTTTATCCCTATCCTTCAAATATTCTTACAAACATAACCCAGCAAGATAAAATACATACTACTGAATATATTGCTTTTAATCGAAGTCTTAAGTAATTATTTTCTTGCTATGAATTTTGATGCGTGCATTTAGTAGTAGCAAGTTCTTTTTTGCTGGAATAAAAAAGAAATGTGTAATAATTTTTAATATTTTTTCAGATGGATTTCTGAAAGACAATATATCTTTCCTTAAAAAGCATTCTATAGTCTTTAGCATCCAATGGGCTTAAGCATCCCATGGTCTTAACAAAATACACTCCAACATGTATGTATGTAACTAGCAGTATCTGGCCAATCTTTAAAGGTAAATGGTTGCTTCGTTAAATGACATCCGTGTTATCATTGACCTATTAGCACCAAATGCTATCGTTGGTAATACTTTAAAACAATAAAAATTCTAGAAATATATGTATCTTAAATATTAATATTATTTTATATCCTTTTTTAGATTTTGACTATAAATATTGTAAAAAAGAGGCTTATACCATAACAAAAACGCTAAATCGGAATTAACACTAAAATAAGAAAACACAATGGAAATCAACGTTCCTTTAATAAGCCCTTTGTTCGCATCTTTCGTAATTAATATCAATTGAAAAACTTGATATATAAGATCTTTTATGTTCGATTAATTTTGTTTACTATCAAAATGTATTCTCATATCTATAAGTTAAATTATTTATTTTTATATGGTCACCAAAAATGCAATCGATAGTAACTAAAAAATGAAAATCACCAAACTAAAGGGTTTCATTAAAATATATGAAAACACCAAAATTAATAAAAAAATATTTTTAATTTTAAATTATACTTATGTACACCGTTTGCAATTCTGGTGAATATATACATAATAATCTATTACATATAGTTTAAAATGAAAAAAATAAATAAAAAATATGAAAAAGAATGTAAAACAAATTGAAAACAACATCATATATGATCCCATATATGATTCAATATATGATTCAATATATGATTCCATATATGATCTAATATATGATCACATATATTGGATCATATATGATCGTGTCTTATATAAGCGCCAATTTTGGAATATGGTGATATATGAGACCATATTTGATACTATATATGATACTGTATATGGTCTCATATATGATATCATATATGATAATATACAACATTTTTAGCCGGGTATTTATTTTTTCAAGTTTTCAGAATTTGAGACAAATTTTCAGATTCTGCTACAATTTTTTGTATAAAGAAAAAGTTTTAAGTTTTGTTTTTATTAAGTTTTAAAATTGGTTTATTAAGTTAAACCTTAAAGTTAATGCCTTTAATCATTTTATTTTTGAAATGTCCTTTTATACTGAAATATATGTATGTATACTATCATGCATTTTAAGTATGTATTTCCAATTTTGAGCAATTGAATTAAAAGTATATAATGGAACATCACGTCTGATTAAATTTTTAAATGTTTCATTCTTTTTAAGCTTGTTGTGTTTTTTTTGTCACTTCTGTATAATAGTAAGAAAATAAATGATATCCTCTTATTTTATTTGTATTTTTAAGGAAAATACAGGACTCTCTACTCCGGTCCATGAAAAGAAAAAAAAAAACTCCGTAGTGATGTTTTTATTTCATGTATGTTATTAAGGATCTGTATGTCTGTGTATTTACTTCCTCTACTTCAAACAAGAAACGATAATATTTTATTTCCTTCACAGCTTTTGTAACATACCAATAAATGTGTGTGTGTGTATGTACTTTAAAAGGACATAAAAATTACATGTATATTTATGTAGTCATATGTGTTTTAGTTTCATGTATGTGTGGGGAGTTAAAATATCTCTGTGTATATTTTGGGGTTTTTTTTTATTTTTAATGCCATTGAATGAGTGAGTAATGTTTCTGATGTCAACTTTATGTTACTGTTCTCATACAAACTGACATACAATGATACAATTTTTCAAATCTAAGTGGCAAAAAGTGATGGGTTTTTGGTGGAATGATATATGAGCACAGTGGTTAAGGTTCACTCAAAATATATATATATATTTTTTTTAAACACATTTAAAACAAGTGAATAAACAATTGAAAACCATCCCAGTATTTATTCATTTGTTTTAACAAATATCAACATTTATTTTATACTGTTGACAAAATTTTCTAAAGTAAATAACATTAAACATGAAAAAATTACGTTTTTTTCATTCTTTTTTACCAACATATTCGAAAAAAATAACCTACGACAACATTAAAAATTAATGATAGTTCTGTTATTTTTACCAACAAATTCCCAAAAAATAACCTACGAAAACATTAAAAATTAATGATTTCGTAGGTTATTTTTTACAATTTTCTATTGAAATATTTTTTTTTATAAAAATTTTTAATAAACTACATTCTGGCCAGACACTCTACCCATCGTGCCAAAGTCACTTGATACAAACATGTTTTTATATTTCTATAAATAATTTTTTTGAGCTTTTTTTCTACAAAAAAATAACCTACTTGTGTAGGTAAAAACTAATGATATCTCATTAAAAAATACCAACGATTTAAAAAAAATTACTTTCACAAATCATTAAAAATTTAAAGAATAATCAGTAGTTTTTACTTACAGAACAAAAATAAATGGCTTTAAAAATTAAATGTTAATGAAAGTCTTTATTTTTTAGTGTGTTATTTTTGAAACAAAACACAGAAGTAGTCATTAATAAAAACTGAACATCAAACAAATGTTTTTTCTTTTAAAAACGACTAAACATAAAACTTTTTAAATAAACTACAAACAGTTAATGACATAATTTTTTGAGGGTAGGACAAAAAAAAAATTATACGTTTTTTATCGTGTGAAATTATACTAAAAAATATTTCCATTTTTTTTTAACCCTTTCACTACCGACTTTTTTTGGCTAGTAATTTCTTGACCAAAATTTGTGAAAATGTAGATCTATGCAAAGTAGAGATGGGCGCGTGAGTGAATTTTGACTCACGCACGCTCACGCTCACGAAAGAAAAATATTACTCACGCACGATACGCACGAAATTATTTTTTCTGATCACGTTCACGCACGCTCACGTGAGTAACTAAAATTTTTCTCACGCTCACGAAAAAATCACGCTCACGAAGACTCACGAAATTAAAATTAGCAAATTTTTATTTCACTTCTTTCGATTTCTTAAACAAAAAGTATTGAGTTTCCTTAAAACAATAATAAAAATCACAATTTTGGATTAATTTCCCTCTAAATTCAATATAATGACGATTTTTTTAACTCGTTTTCTGTTTCAAACAGCACAAAAAAATCACGCAAACTCACGAAACAAAAATTACTCACGCACGCTCACGCACGAAACTATTTTTTATAATCACGCGCACTCACGATCACGTGAGTAAAAATAAATTTCACTCACGATCACGCGTGATTCACGCGTGAATCACGTGAATCACGAAAAATTCGTGTCACGCGCGCATCTCTAATGCAAAGTAAAAACTTTTTGTTGATTTCGTTGGTCTACCGCTCCCTCTAGCGGAGATATATCCAACCAAACTTGAAGCTTTCACAAGCAATATTTCCTGAACGAGTAAACATTTTTCCAAAATTCGAATTTTGTATTTTTCGTATCGAAAAGTTCTACAATATCCGCTTTTAAGAAAGCTTGTACGATTACTTTTCGATTTTTGAGAACTTTTTAACGTTTATTTTGTTTTGCAATTTTTTTACGTTGTTTGAAAAATTTCCAGTTTGCCACCAAATATTGCGGGTAGAGTCCACCGGAATGCAAATTTATTTTTCCGAGCACATCTATCGTAAAGATAACCCTTCAATGATCAATCTTGTCAAAACAAAACACAAAAATGTTGTACGGTTAATTTTTAATGAATTTTTAAAGATGTGTACACTGTAGTGTACAAGGGGAGTGAAAAGGTTAAGAACATTTTTCAAAATTTGAGAAATTTATTATATAGAAACATTTTCAGATTCTGAAATTTTGGCAAAAAATGTGACATTATGTAACATTTTTTGTATCCTTTGAATTTTTTGTGTTCTTTTCTAAAAAAATGCACACTTTTGAAAAAATAAAATGTTCTTTTCACAAAATATTGCCTGCCCATGAAGTAAAAAGGCATATTTCCACCCCTAATCAAATGACGGGGAAAAAACTGGCCAGTTATTCTCTAATGTAGCAAAATTCAAATTAAGCGCACGAGTTAACTGGCGCTGTTGTGGTGTAGAGTATGTGTCGTGGCATGTGACGCGGGAGGTCCGGGGTTCAAATCACGGTGTGACCAAAATTTTTTTCTTTTGCTATTTTTTTTTAATCAATTACATATTTTTTTTATTTAATTATGTTTTTTTAAACAATTTAATAATTTTTTTCTTTAAAAAGTAGATTTTAATATAAAATCGACAATTTTTTTTTATTTTTTGGTATTTTTGTTTTCAAAGTTTAAATAGCTAAATCCAGCCTAGGACACTTGTCGTATACGTATTTTATTTAAAAAAGATTTTTTGTTGCTTTTGTTTTGGGTTTTTATTTGCTTTTTGTGCTTATACCCCACTGTGCTTAGTCGACTCGTTTATATTGTAACAAGAAGTATGAGATCTAGGTGGGAGTGTATAAATTTACGACAGGCGGAACTTTTCACAAGTTTTTAAATTGGCTTAAAATTTGTCAAAGAAAGAAAATCATGAAAAATATTGGATATATTTTACATTTATTTCTTTTTGTTTCCCGGCTAAAAATAAATGTGTATGTTCATATATGCTTATATAAAGATCTTTATATGATCATATATGACTTATATGGAAACATATATGTGATCATATATGCAAGAAACGATCCCATATATGTGGTCGTATTTAAAATATGTGCCATATATGATATCATATATGGAACCATATATGCTATCATAAAATGTTAAATTTGAACCAGAATTACAAAATAAAAGTTTTTTAGGTTAAAATTATATTATTACTTTACCAACGATTGACATACCTTAATATATATCAAAAATTTTACAAATATTGCAAAATATTCTGCATAAAAAAATTTTAGAAAAGGTAAGTTTTCATTAATATGTATTTAGAATTTTAAAATCATATGTATTCATTTTTTCCAGTTCATCGTCATACCAAGTAAAAGCGTGGACTTTTTTTATCCAAAACAAGATCCAATTAATTTAGTAAATGTGTGTCGCAAATACAATATTATTGAGTACTTTGATATTGAATAAAATTAAACTACGCAGCTTCGTTAATCTCGTACAACTATGTGGAGAGGTTGACGTAAAACGTCAACAGCCACTTACAACCTACAACCTATGTGGAGAGGGCATATGCACCACCAATATGTTTTCACTACTATTGCAATACTGCAAACTATTTTGAAATCCCTTAATGTTGCCATAGAAAATTGGAAATGAAAAGACCGTATAGGCAGTTTTGAGGCCGAGTTACGTTAAGCTTGTTCAACTTGGAGAAGAGGACATTTGCACCACCAGAACTGTTATTACTACACTATAAATTATTTTGAAATCCCTTACTGTCGCAATAGAAAATTGGAAATGGAAAGAAGGTATAAGAAGTTTGGAGGCCGAGTTACTAGTTGAAGAAAATTTAACCATGCGGAGCTACGTTAAGCTCGCTCAACTTGGAGGGGAGCGCATATACACCACCCTAACGCTATCACTACGGTTCCAACACTACAAACTATTTTGGAAACGCTTACTTTCGCCATAGCAAATCGAAATGAAAAGAAGGTTTGATCAGTTTTAATGTTGAGTAGCGATTTGGGAAGGACAACGTTTTTACTTGCAATTACAAGAAATCTGTCAATAAGCGAAATCGACAACCTAGCACATTGTCGCCATGATGTAAATTTACATGAAAAAAATGTTGGAAAAGGTAAGCTTTCATTAATATGTATTTGAATTTTAAAATCATGTTTTAATTTTTTCCAGTTCATCGTCATAACAAGTTTAAGCGTGGACATTTTATTCCAAAACAAGATCATATTCAAAATGAGTAAATGTAAATACGTCGCAAATACAATATTATTTAGTAATTTGATGTTGAAGAAAATTAAACTACGCAGCTTCGTTAATCTCGTGAAACTTGGTGGAGAGGTCATATGCACCACCATAATGTTGTCACTACGATTGCAATACTGCAAACTATTTTAAAAACCATTAATGTCGCCATAGCAAATTGGAAATGGAAAGATCGTATAAGCAGTTTTAAGGCCGAGTTAAGTTAAGATCACTCAACTTGGAGAATAGGACATATGCACCACCAGAAATGTTATCAATACGATTCCAACACTATAAATTATTTTGAAATCCCATACTGTCGCAATAGCAAATTGGAAATGGAAAGAACGTATAAGTTTGGAGGCCGAGTTACTATTTAAATAAAATTCAACCATGAGGAGCTACGTTAAGCTCGCTCAAGATGGAGGATAGGGCATATGCACCACCATAACGTTATCACTACGGTTCCAACACTACAAAATATTTTAAAATCGCTTACTGTCGCCATAGAAAATTGAAATGAAAAAAACGTATCATCAGTTTTAAGGTTGAGTAACTATTTCGAAAAGACAACGTTTTTACTGACAATCACACGAAAGCTGTCAATTAGCGAAAGTGACAACCTGGCACATTGTCGCCATGATGTAAGTAAAAATAGTTTCTTATCCCTATCCTTCAAACATCGTTACACACATAACCCAAAAAGATAAAATACGTACTACTAATATAATGCTTTTAATCGAAGTCTTAAAATTATGTACCTAGAAAAAATGTTGAGTAAAAAACATGCATTTAGTAGTAGCAAGTTCTTTTTTCTGGAATAAAAAAAGGAATATGGAGTAATTTTAATATTTTATCAGATGGAGTTCTGAAAGACAATATACCTTTCCGTAAAAAGCATTCATTGTCTTAAGCAACCCATGGTCCTTACAAAATACACTCCATTAACATGTATGTATGTGTCTAGCAGTATCAAGCCAATCTTTAAAGGATATTCGTGTTATCATTAGCCCATTAGCACCAAATGCTGTTGGTGGTAATAATTCAATACAATAAAAATTCTAGAAATATCTTGTATGCATACTAATATTATTTTCTATCAATTTTTTTAGATTTTGACTTTTTTAACAAAAACGCTAAGTCCGAAGATAATCGAAATTAACACTAAAACAAGAAAACACAAAGGAAATCATCGTTCCTGTAACAAGCCCTTTGTTCGCATCTTTCGTAATTGATATCAATTGAAAAACTTGATATATTAGATCTTTTATGTTCAATTTATTTTTTTGAATATCAAAATGTATTCTCGTATCTATAAGTTTAATTATATATTTTTATATGGTCACCAAAAATGCAAACGATAGTAACTAAAAAATCAAAATCATCAAACTAAAGGTGTTCATTCAAATATATCAAAAACACCAGTAATGAATAAAACAATATTTTTTATTTTTAATTATACTTGCGTACATCGTTTGCAATTCTGGTGAATATATACATAATAACCTATTACATATAGTTTAAGATGAAAAAATAAATAAAAATATAAAAAAGAATTTAAAACAAATTAAAAACATCATATATTATTCAATATATGATTCAATATATGATCCAATATATGATTCAATATATGATCTAATATATGATCACATATATTGCATCATATACGATCGTGTCTTATATAAGCGCCAATTTTGGAATATGTTCATATATGAGACCATATTTGATACTATATATGATACTGTATATGGTCTCATATATGATATCATATATGATGATATACAACATTTTTAGCCGGGTTGATTTTTTTTTGCAGGCGTTGTAATACTTTACGCTTGCATACATATGATAATATAAATACCCTACAGAATGCAGTGGAGCGTTTGTATAGATGTTGGTAACATTAAGAAAACTGAGACACGCTAAAAGATGTCTGAATTCGAAAAGTCCAAAAATGGTCTTATGATCAAATTTTAATCAAATAATTACTATCTTTTTTAATTTTGATAGATTTATATGAATATAGTTTGTATGGGAAATACAAGAAGAACGGGCCCGATTTTTTAAAAATTTGGAATGATGATTTGTGAACACAAAATAGGATTATTTGCACAGAGTGGTGTAGAGCAGCGGTTACCAACCTTTTTGGCTCGCGTACCAATGATTTTAAACTTTGGCAGCCGCGTACCCCCTAACTAGTTTTTTGATCTTGGAGTTTAAACAGATCAATTCAACACAGTTAAAAACGAATTGTAATATTGACCCCCATATTTGTGAATATAATAAAATTTTCCACTGAAAGTGCTCCTATACGTAAATTTGTAATATCAAAAAACGTTTGAAAATTTTGTTTGTTGAAAAAAGAATTTTGTTTTTTTTAACAAAGAAATTCAACAAACACAAACATATTTTGTTGATCTGACAAAAGTAAAAAATCTTATATTTTTTTTTCAACAAAGAAATTCAACAAACACAATTTGTGCATATGACAAATGATTTTTTTTTCAACAAAGAAATTTAACAAACACTATTTGTTGACATGATAAAAGAATTTTGAAATAAAATTACTTGACTGAGAATAGAAAATAAAATCGTGATTTGAATTTCACGATTTTATTTTCTATGAACCGAAAAAGTAAAATTTTTTTCGAATTTAATAAATATAGTTAGGCCTATACAAAAAAATTATAGTGACACAATTTTAAACTTCTGGTACATTTTCTTCCAGAGATATGGGATCTTAAAAATTGGTAAAATCGTTTAAATTTGACAAAAGTGTTTTGCCGCAAATGCCGTTATCTCAAAAATACTACAAATACTGGTGTGAGTCAGGTGTTAAAAAATAGGTAATGGGGCCGCCTTTAAAATGGTGTGCAAGCTATATCTCAAAAACCAATATTTTTAAAGTCTTGGAAAAAATATATGTTAATAAGGAACCCCTAAATCACTTTAGTTCTAATTTTCAGGAAGAAGACTTGATTGGATCGTGAGATATTAATAGAAAGTTGAGAAAAAACTGCGTATTTTCCCTTAGACATTTTTTTGTTCTTCAAAATCCTAGAACCAAAGTAAATTTTTCTTGATGTTTTTGGTGTTCTGTGTCTAAATATGACCTTTAAACTGCGCTATTACTATAAGTATTTGAGATATCTGCACGTAAATATTGGAAAAACACAGAAATTTAATGTTAACTATTTCCGCACCTTTATGTGTAAATATAATGAAAACTAAGAGCGGTCAAAGATCATATTTGGATTCAGCACGCCAAAAAAATCGGACAAGTTTATTTTGGTACCAGGATCTCGAAAAAGAAAAAAAAAAGTATAAGAGAAAATACACCGTTTTTTCTTTCCTCCTTTCCAATCAAGTCTCTGTCCTAAAAAGTTAAACTGAAGTAGTGTAGACGTCCCTGACGTCCAATTTTTTAAAATATCATTTTTTGAGATGTAGCTTTTGGGGCTAGAACAATGACCATTGATATTTTTCTAAAAAAAATCATATTGCATGCCGTTTTAAAGGTAGTCTCGTTACCTATTCTAAGAAACCTGAGTAAGACCTGTATCTTTTTGAGATAACGGCATTTATATCCGAACACTTTTGTCAAATATATCTCGAATACTAGAACGACCAGAAGCCTGAAAACTTGGCACAATATTGTTTCGTTAAACCTCATTCCTAAATTTCATTAAATTTGGAAAGGGTAAAGTCAGCCTGTCGGTTGAAGTGAGGTGTTTCCCCTTTGTCAAAAAACTTTACATACTATAAAAACAAAAAAAAAAATTATTACTAAGCAAAATTAAAAAAAAAAAATTAGAAAAAATTACCAAAATTTCGCGTACCCCCACGGGCAGTTTCGCGTACCCCCTAGTGGTACGCGTACCATAGGTTGGTAACCGCTGGTGTAGAGCATAATTTTAGTCGGAAAAAACTTACATCACTAATTACACAGTGCAACAACTAAAATCGGAATGGGATGAAACTAAAAGTAAATGAAAGTTGACATTTTCCATAACAATACTGTCAATGCTTTTTTTAAGTTTAGCGCGAGATTTTTCTTTCACTCATTTGAAGTTGGTAAACTATTATTATAATTATAATTTTTTGAAAACTTTATAAGAGGCGTATACTTAATTTTGTCATTACCTTTAAATAACGATCATACGCATCGGTGCACAGTGGTTTTTTTTTAATAATTCGGCCATTCAGTAAGTACTGGACAGATTGTAGAATTTTTCTATAGGAAAAATCTGAGAAATTTCTTCAGGAAAAATTTGTTACAATCTGAGACTTTTTCTAGAAAAAAATTTACTCTTAATCTGATAACTTTCCAATACGAATGATGCCTCAAACTTACACTCAAAAAAATAAAACTGTAAAGTTAACAAATTTTTTTTTGTTAACTCAAGTTTACTGGCTTTTTAGCAAATTTTTAGTTAAAATCAGCGTTTTAACTACTTTTTTTAGTTAAGTTCAATTTACGAAAATACTAGTTTTGAACAAATTTTGAATTAATTTTTTTTGTTGACTTCAAAACTGAGTTTACGAATTTTTACTAATTAATTTGCTGATTTTTCGTAACAAATTTGTTAAGTGAAATTTCTTGTGTAGCCTCCTACGCAAATCTCATAAGTTCTACTTAAGCTGATGAAAAAACAGAAAAAATAAACTTAAAATTTTTTACAAAATATTTTGTAAATTTTAATTTACGAAAAGTAACAAAAAGCTTAGCTGAATTCAACTAATTTTTTTGTTAATATATGTACATAAAAACGTTACGAAATTTCAGCTAAATTTTTAGTTAAAGTTACGGTTTTTTTTGCTACATTCATTCTACGAAAAGTTAGCTAAATATTTTTAGTTAAATTAACTAAAAATTTAGTAGGCCCAAAATCAGGTGCTTTTTTAGTTAAATTTAACTAAATTTTTTGCTAGCTTTACAGTTTTTTTTTTTTTGAGTGTAGAAATTTTTCTAAATATTAGAATTTTTCAGTGTCTCAGAATCTAGGAAATTGTCTCAAAAAATTTAAAAAGAATTAAGATAGAACATTTTGATAATCTCGGTTAGATCTCTATAGAAAAGTGTTTCAGAATAGATATATCTTTATTAGAGTTCGTTTGGTGACTACACTCAAAAAAAAAAACCTGTAAAGTTAACAAAAAATTTAGTTAAATTTAACTAAAAAAGCACCTGATTTTGGGCCTACTAAATTTTTAGTTAATTTAACTAAAAATATTTAGTTAACTTTTCGTAGAACGAATGTAGCAAAAAAAACCGTAACTTTAACTAAAAATTTAGCTGAAATTTCGTAACGTTTTTATGTACATATATTAACAAAAAAATTAGTTGAATTCAGCTAAACTTTTTGTTACTTTTCGTAAACTAAAATTTAGAAAATATTTTGTAAAAAATTAAAAGTTTATTTTTTCTATTTTTTCATCAGCTTAAGTAGAACTTATGAGATTTGCATAGGAGGCTACACAAGAAATTTCACTTAACAAATTTGTTACGAAAAATCAGCAAATTAATTAGTAAAAATTCGTAAACTCAGTTTTGAAGTCAACAAAAAAAATTAGTTCAAAATTTGTTCAAAACTAGTATTTTCGTAAATTGAACTTAACTAAAAAAAGTAGTTAAAACGCTGATTTTAACTAAAAATTTGCTAAAAAGCCAGTAAACTCGAGTTAACAAAAAAAAATTAGTTAACTTTACAGTTTTATTTTTTTGAGTGTATGACACTTCTTCTGTTTATCGGATATCATAATTTTTTTAAAGGATTTAGGGTAGCTAAAAAGAATGCCGGTATTTTTCTGGAAAAATTTTCACGCCTTGGGGTGGTTCAAAACATCTGAAAACGCGGATTTTGAGCTGATTTTTCTGCAGAGAAAAAACGGCTGAATAGGTTGCAAATCTGATTTCACCTGACGATTCTACAGCATAAATTAATACAATAACAGTTTTTTGAACTCTTAAAAAAAGCTCCAATAATACACAGCACGATGAGGAGGCAGTTTTTGCTGAGAAAATTGGTACAAAAAGCACCTTTTTATCACAACCCTTTAAAAAGTTATAAGATTTCAAAGTTTTTGTTCTAATAACAAAATTATAAAACACTGACCGACATTTGAAAATTTTTTGGATGGGTCAGCGGTCTTGTCACTCGTTTTCGATTATCCTCTTAATGCTGATTCCAAATCTGGGTTTCAAAGTTTTCCAAAACGTCAGATTTTTGAGAAAATCGAGGTCAAAGTTCACAAAAAACGCATTTTTGTGCATTATTGCGAGTATTTTTTTGTGATATTTTTGGATGATATACTGGGATCATACAACGTGTTTTCGATTAACATTTCGATGCTGATTCTGAATCTAGTTTTCAAATTTTTCTATCACGTCATGTTTTCGAGGAAGTTTAGGTCAAAGTTCTCAAAAACTTGTTTTTGTTAATTTTTGAGAACTTATAACTTTTTAACGGGTTATGATAGAACGGAAAATTTGGTAGCATTTTGTTAAGCTGAAAATGCGCTTAAATTATGCATATTTTAAAAATTAATTTAAAAAGAAAATGGAAAAACCTTATATTTCCGCCCTCTGTGGTGGGTTCTTGGAACTTTTTTTAAGAGTTTGAGAAACGACCATTGTATTATTTTTTGCTGTAGAATCGACTGGTGAAATCAGATTTGCAATATATTCCCCTAAATCCTTCAAAAAAATTATGATACCCGCAGATAAAATTTTCAAAATTAACACTAATCTTTATAGAAAAGTGTTTTAGGGGTATGAAGAACGTTTTGGAAACTTTTTCTGTATAAAAAATATCTCAGAATCTAAGTATTTTTCTAAGGAAAAATTGGCCGAATTTTTCAATAGAAAAAAAATCAGAACCTAACAAGTTTTCTATACGAATGATGCTCCAAAATTTGAAAATATTTCTATACAACGAATTTTTCTAAATATTAGAATTTTTGGTGGGAAAAATGGTTTAGTATTTTGAGTAGGTTTATTCTAGCTCGAGGTCATTATTTTCTTTACTAATACTGTGCAACAAATTTGGGGTCTTCGAGTGTATTTTAAACGGGACAAAAAAAATGAAAGTATACCAATAGAAGACCAAAATCCAAGAAGGGTTTTGAAAACTTAGCTCTAGTTCTTTTTTTTTTTTTATTAAGAATTACCATATAATTACAAATTATATACTAATTTTACCTAACCGAGAACTGGTAACAATGACCTTCGTCTCGTTGTAGCGAATCAGACCAAGGCCTCTGGTGGGAATCGAACCCACGACCCCCAGACTCATAGGCTAGCACGCTACCAACTAGCCTACTGGGGCGCCTGCATTTTATGTTTTTATGTTGAATGTACCACAATTTTCGAGGTATTTTTATATTTTTGTTCATAACTTTTGAACCGCTGAACTGATTTCGCTCAAATACAATACCAAGCTCAAATACAATACCAAGCTTTTTTTTATAACCCACTAATGTTATTAAATTTTTTTCAAAAGCGTTTTGAATAGGTTAAAAAAAAGTGTTAAATCTAACTCTGAGACAAACAATGTTAAGACATGTCTTCAGTAAAATTTAATGGCGGTTCTTTTCTTTGAATTTGTTAACCTACTATCTCCCATTTTTAGGGGTCATTGTGGTTCTTTTTTTAAATATCCTCATAGAACAACAATTATTCAAAACGCCTTTGAAAAAAAATGGAAAAATTTCAGTGGACCATAAAAAAAGAACTCGAGCTGAGTTTTCCAAACCCTTTGGGGGGTTTGCTCTATTGTTGGTATACTTTAATTTTTTTAAAATTTTTTAAAATTTTTTTTTTACTCAAAAAAAAATTTTTTTTGCTCAATTTTTTTTTTTGCAGGGAACCTTAGGTCGGATTTGAATCATTAGTTAAGGTTTTTTTTAGTGTTTTCCTCTTGTTTATTATGATTTTTTCTGTGGAAACATTTCCAATTTTTAAAAATATATTCCCATAAAAAAGATTTTACAATTTAAGAAAATGTTTGATATTTAAAAAAAATTATTCTTAAAATGTTCTCAGCAAAAGACCCAGATTCTGAAAAAAATTTTCATTATAAAATATATTATATCAGATTTGCGACATATTTAATTCAAAAAAAGTTTTTTAAAATGTTTAAGAGTCATTTGCTTAAAGAAAAAGTTTATGAATCTGGGACATTATCCCAATAGAAAAATTTTGAGGTTCTGAGCCATTTTGCTACTGAAAGGTTTTAAGAATTTATAAAATTCTTGCTCTTGAAAATTTTTTATATTCTGATACACATAAAAAATGTTCAGAACCAATTTTCTTACATAAAAATTCCTATTTTAAAAGAAAAAATTTCGATTAGATTTAGTGACTTTTTTCACCATAGAAAACCTCTTCTGAAATATGTTTTTCTATTCTATTTTTCCACCGAAACGTTCTTTCTTCACCAAAATTTGTAGGTTTCGAAAAACTAAAACCAGAAAGTACCTGAGATAAGAAAAATTAAAGACTTTAGAGCCTTTAAAAAATTTTTGAGTCAATTTCCTAGATTATAAGACATTTTTCTAAAGAAAAAGTAAAGGTGAGACACTTTTCCTTAGAAAAAGTCTAAGATTCTCAAACATTTTCTAAGACATATTTTCTATTAAAAAATCTGAGAATCTAAGAAATTTTTCATACAAAAAAAGATTCTGAAACATTTTTCCTGCAGAACAGGTCTCAGCTTCTGAGACATTTTTCCTATAGAAGAAGTCTCAGAGTCTGAGTCTCAGACATTTTCCGACAGAAAAAGATTCTGAGACATTTTTCAAATAGAAAAAATCTCAGAATTTAAGATATTTTCTTAGATTCTGGGACATTTTCCTAAAATCTCAGATTCTAGGTTGTTTTCTATATAAAAAGTCTCATATTCTGAGTCTCAGATTATACAGTGCAGCAGCACATTTAGAGCCTCAACCAAACCAAGACAGTTTGAAAGTACTTATGTGTAGTAGTAAAAACCCCAAAGGGTTTAGCTCTATAACGTCTCAAATTTTTTTTATAGCCCACTGAATTTTTCAGTTTTTTTTTCAAAGGTGTTGGAAAAAAGTTGAAAAAACTAATGTTAATGTTTTTTTGAACTTTAAATAGTGTTTGGATGCCTTCAATAGAATTTTATGGGGAACATTTTTCTAGAGTACGCTAAACCTCTATCTCCCGTTTTAATGGGTCATTTACGCCATTATTTTAAGAAATGGCTCAGAAACCTACTAAGACGTGCGTTTAAAGGGTTAAAATGTTCTACGATTATTTTCAGCATCAAATTTCACTGGTGGTTACTGAAGACAGAAAGTTCGACCGGTATACGAAAAATGCATAAAAAAGGTTAATTGTAAATTATCATTAATTTTTTATATTTTTTCCTATATTTTTTAGTTACAATTGTATACAATTTCTGGCAAAAATATAAAAAAATGAATGATACTTCACAATTTATTTTTTTTCTGCATTTTCCTTATATCAGTCGAACTTTCTGCCTTCAGTAACCCCTAGTGAAATTTGATGCAGAGTATATTCGTAGAACATTTTAACCCTTTAAACGCAAGCTTTAGTAGACTTTTGAGCCATTTCTTATGAAAATTACTTAAATGACCAATAAATACGGCAGATAAAGGGTTAATATATTCTAGAAAAATTCCCATCAAATTCTATTGAAGACATCCAAATACTATTTTAAGCTCAAAAGAACAGTTACATTATTTTTTTCGACTTTTTTCAAACGCCTTTTGAAAAAAAATGAAAAATTTAGTGGGCTATAAAAAAAATTTGAGACGTTACAAAGCAAAACCCATTGGAGGTTGGAAATTTCCTTTAAAACAGAAAAAAATTTCTTCAATATTATTCTATGAGAATATAAAAGTTTTAATTAGTAAAGGAAATAATGACCTCGAGCTAGAATAAACCTACTCAAAACATAATTTTTTAAGGGTCGAATAAAACAATTTTTATTTTTTAATAAAAATTATTCTGAACTTTTAAGTGAAACATTTTTTCCCCCCTCTAAACCTTAAAGCAGGAGCGGCGCCTGAGAAAGGGCCAATATTTCGGCAAGTTACAAACATCAGCACAATGGCATTATACCCTGTATCACAGGGTGGTACAATAATTGCTTAGACCTGTTGGAAGTATTGTACATGCTATCTGAGTTATAGGGTGTTTTTAATTTGTTCTTACTTATCCTTTTATTATTACCCTACACATTTAACATTATTAGATATTATTTTCAAACATAAATAAAAGATAATGTTTAATATATAGTATATGTTTGTGTATGTATTTGGGGTGCAATACTTACACATGTAAATTGGATAACACACACACGCATGTTCTGGGAGTTTGGGTATTGTATTTAAAATCTCTAATTGTATAAAAAAAAGTTTTTATTAAGCTTATTAAAAACAAACAAAACTTTACTTTGGTTGAATTCATAAAAAAATATTTTCAATATCTGTGTTTTTTTTTCAACAAATTTCAATAAGTACACTCGTTCGTATGTAAATTTTAAAATTTAAGTTTGTTATTAAAAATATTTTTTATCCTAGTAACTTAATACTTTACAATGCAAAGCTTAAACAATTTGTTTTACATATTTTGTTTTTTTTTTTTTTTTTTGCTATGAATTTTGTAAAAATCTCCATTTACCAAAAAAATGGATTTAACTTTATTTTTTAGATTTTTTTATTTTTACAATCATAAAAGAGAAACTAAACGAATATTCGTTTATATATACGTATATTAGGGTGGAGAAATTTTTGGAGCAAAAAACAGAAACAAAAAAAAAACGATATTTCGATGCGTTACACACGGAATGACAAAGTGAGTATACCCTTATACTGTAGTTGGAGGGTATAAAAATTTGAAAGAAAGTATGAAATGAGATTGAGATTGCTAGAAATAGAATTGTAGTGTTGAAAACTGTCAAAATTTATTCTGTAGAAACTATAAATATTCACATATATAAAAACCAGTGGTCATTAACAAGACAAACCGACATTTAAAATCCTACTGATGATAAAACTAACTGGGGTGTTAAAAACCGGTATGGGAAATACCAGAAATGTCTATATTTTTTAGAAATTAAATTTTTCTTCTGCATTTTTTCAACTTGAACTATAAATTTTTGGTTTGTCTCTATTTTCTTTTGCTTAAAAAAATTGCTCTACCCTAATGTATATGCTGTGAATTTGGATTACAAAAAAACATATAGAATTTATAAAATTTTTTGTTAAAAAAGCAAATCTTTAATGGAAGTTTTACTATGCACTTGGTATAAATATGTTTGTGCCGATATACACAAAAGGCGCATTCTATATAGAATGCCCCGTTACAATCAGAAGTAATACTCACAAGTAGAGTCTCCCTGGTGTCACCCTCCAATCTTCCTGAAATTTGGATATGTTGTTCAGAACAAAAATTAATTCGACACGTATTTTTTTTTAGCGGCCCAAACTCATTTGTAAGGGGGGGGCGGGTAAATTGACCTTTTTTAGTTTTTACGATTTACGCCTATTTACTCAAAATTAATATAGGCATATTTGGTATCAGATTAAAGGTATTTAAAATACCTATCTCGTGATGCTAATTACGTGCCAAAAAAGTAAATATTTTTCGACTGATTAACGAAAATATCCTTAAATTTTGGCATATTACTCAATATGCCAAAAAGGGCAGCATGAAATAACTCCCCAGGAAATAAGTCCCCAAAACGAAAATGAAACAAGTCCCCAAAAATGGGGACTTCTTTCATAATGAAATAAACCCCCAATTTTAAAAATGAAATAAATCCCCATCGGAATGCAAAAACACCCCAAAATAAAATGAAATAACACCCCAATTTTGGGGTTTTGTTTCATATGAAATAAATCCCCATTTTTAAAAATGAAATAAGGCCCCAATTTAAAATTCATTAAAAGAGCTAAAATAAAACAAATAAAAGTTTCAAAACATCTTTTTTAATTTTGGATTTCTGGCCTTTGTTTATAGTTAACGAATTTTAAGTTTTGGTGTCGAACAAAATGTATTTGGAAGATTAAAATTTTTTTTAATTTTATTAGTTCCATTATATATCTTCAGAGTTTTCATGGTAGAAGAAAATTATTGTGAATTTTTCATCTTTCCGTTCTTGCAAATTATTACTAATTGGTAAGAGTTTTTTTTTTTTTTTTATTTCCAAATATTTTTAAAAAATATTAAATTTTTTTCAGACCCATTATTTATTTTGAGACGTTTACACAGTAGAAGAAAATTGTTTGGAATTTGTCATGTTTCCGTTGTTGCAATTAATTGCTTATTCGACCATTATTTCTTAGTAACAGTTTTGGCAACGAACAGTTAGTTTTGCTGTAGAAAAATATTGTTTGATTGTAAATCGGTTGGAAATGAAAAATTCGCGCGAATTTTTCATTTCCAAGCGATTTACAATCAAACAATATTTTTCTACAGCAAAACTAACTGTTCGTTGACTACAAAATAAAGTTTCTACTTTACCAATTTGTAACGAACTAACTAATGTAAATACTAGTAGTTTTGGTGGAGCAAAAATTTTATTTAAGTGTAAGTCGGTTGGAAATGAAAAATTCGCGCGAATTTTTCATTTCCAACCGACTTACACTTAAATAAAATTTTTGCTCCACCAAAACTACTACACTCAAAATATTTTGTAGGCAAAAACAAATGAAAAACACACTTAAAACCAGTGAATAAACAATTGAAAACCATCCCAGTAATTATTCATTTGTTTTAACAAACATCAACATTTATTTTTTACTGTTGACAAAATTTTCTAAAATAAATAACATTAAACATTAAAAAATTACGTTTTTTTCACTCTTTTTTACCAACAAATTCGAAAAAAATAACCAACGAAAACATTAAAAAATAATGATAGTTCTGTTATTTTTACCAACAAATTTCAAAAAAATAACCTACGAAAACAATAAAAATTAATGATTTTGTAAGTAATTTTTACAATTTTTTATTAAAATATTTTTTTAAAAATTTTTAATAAAATTTTTGGGGAATCGATCCCGCAATCAACTACATTCTGGCCAGACACTCTACCCATCGTGCCAAAGTCACTTGATAAAAACATGTTTTTTTATTTCTATAAATAATTTTTTGATTTTTTTTTTCTACAAAAAAATAACTGACTTGTGTAGATAAAAACTAATGATATTTCATTAAAAAATAAAAACAATTTAAAAAAAAATTGCTTACACAAATCATTAAAAATCAAAAGAATAATCAGTAGTTTTTACTTACAGAACAAAAATAAATGACTTTAAAATCTAAATGTTAATGAAAGTCTTTATTTTTTAGTGTGTTATTTTTGAAACAAAGGACTGAAGTAGTCATTAATAAAAACTGAACATCAAACAAATGTTTTTTCTTTTAAAAACGACTAAACGGAAAACTTTTTAAATAAACTACAAACAGTTAATGACATAATTTTTTGAGTGTAGTATTTACATTAGTTAAATCGTTACAAATTGGTGAAATAAAAAAAAAAATTGTTAAAAAGTTGAAAGAAAAAAATTTTATACACAGAGTTCGATCAAGGAAATTTGTTCGAAAATTAGTTATAATTGCAACATATTAAACTACAACTACTTCGGGTATTACACTCAAAATAATTCTACAGTAAAAGGTTTAGTAAGTGATATTGTACCAAAATCTACAAATTAGTTACTAATTTTAGTATCTTCAAAGTACTAACATTAGTAATTTTTACTGGTTTTGACTAATATTAGTTAAAAATTTTAGTATTGTTTACCAATTTCTGCACTAGGTCCTTTTGGACTAAAATTAGTTAAATTTTTAGTATTGAATACCCACGTTTTTTTTTGGGTGTATATAATAAGTTTCCCAAGCTATATCAGTCCAGAAGCCAAAAACTTTATGTGGGCCTAAAGATACTCTCCTTAATACTGATCAGTTTCCTCATAATTTTTTTTAATCATTGCTTGGGTGTAATACAACATAATAAAATCAAGCATTCCTTCCATGTCTACAAATAATTTCAATTCAAAATTTATCATCTTCATATAAGAAAAAATGAAATAAGTCCCCAAAAATAATAATTGGGGGTTTATTTCATTTGTATTTTTGGGACCTATTTCGTAATGAAATAAGTCCCCAAATAAAAAATGAATTAAACCCCCAAAAAACGAAATAAATCCCCAATTATCGTTGTTGTTTTTTTCTGTACAAATTTTTGGGGACTTATTTCATTTTCGTTTTGGGGACTTATTTCCTGGGGGGTTATTTCATGCTGCCGCCAAAAAGTTGTGCATGTCTGGACAAGGTCTTTGCACACGAAGATAGGTTTTCTAAAGACGTTTCATTTAATATATAACATGACTAGGTTTCTTTGTATAATATAGGAGAAAACCGCAAATAACTGAAAAATTACCGTTTCTTCCCCCTCATTTTCACCCCCTAAATATGAATTTTGGGCCGCAAAAAAAATACGTGTCCCTTTATTTCTCCTGCTCTACAAAATAAATCCAATTCCATAAAGATCGGCGGGTGACACCAGGGAGACCTTCCTTGTCAGTCGAAAAACTTCTGAAAATTTTGTACTTAAACAAAAGTCGACTTTTCAGTTTTTTGTGAATTTCTGAAAAGTCAACTTTTCGACTTTATTCAATTTTGAATAAGTCGGTTTTTAGGATTATTTTTTAATTTCGACTTTTTTGGATTTCCGACTTTATCCGACATGTAAAAAATCGATCTTTTTTTTTTTGCAATTAAAAATACCTTTATGACTTGCTGCATGCATTATTTTTGTCAAGGTTGGGTACCGAAAGGAATAAATTTAAAAAAAAGTCAAAAAAATCAAAAAATTCGAAAATATAGAAAAAAAATCTAAATTAAAAGTCGATTTTCAATTTTTAGAACCCTATCACTGAGGTTTTATCAATAATTGAAAGTATTGGTAACGTCTTTATAGCAGTAACGGTAACACAGTGCAACAACCAAAATCGGAATGGGATGAAACCAAATGCAAATGAAAGTTGGCATATTCCATAACAAAACCCTCAATGCTTTTTTTAGTACAGCGCTAGATTTTTTTTACACGCATTTGATGTTAGTGAACTTTTATTATAATTATAATAATAATTGTACAGTAGTATTTATGATGACGAGTTATAAACAACGTTAATTTTTTAGAATTTTGTGTTTTTATTTAAAATTCATTATCCCTGATGATGGTCAACGATGTTTGACCCAAATATTGGAAATAAAACAAACTTTTAGTTAAAAATTGGAAAAATTAAAAACAGTGTTATTATTTAACAATAATTTTCTAAAATTCATGACCTTAAGCCAAACTAAACCAACAACAATAGTAATTGCTTCACCGAAAAAATGCATAGCTTACATAAACGCATTGTTTCGTACATGGTACGAAAAGTTTTGTAGTTTTTGCTTACGAAATTATTTCATAAAAATTATCAAGGTAGATTTATATAAGGTAATATTTTAGTGACGTAAATGAAAACAATTTTCTTTTAAAATCATTTTAGTCGGCAAAAACGACTTAAATAGTCACACTTTTTTAGACTTTAAAATTTTAGAAAACAACAAAATTATAAAAAAATATTGAAATTCAAACTAAATTCTTTTATTTTCTACGACAAAAACTAAAAAAAAATTAAAATATTTTTAAGCATAAAAAGTGTAGTGTAAACTCAAGTCATTTATGCCGAACAAAATATTTTTATTTCGTTTTGAAAATTCGTAAATGTTATTGTTTTCAAATTTGCCAAAAAACTTACTATGGAGGAAAAGTGAGGTTATTGGATCTTACCTTGTATTAATCTACCTTGAAAAATTATAAGTTCTTATGAAAAAGTTTACTACATTGTACGAAAAATGTTTGTGTTTTTACGAAACAATTTTCTAAATTATACAAGATAAATTCGTAATTTACAAAAATAAATTCGTACATATGAGGCATTCCACACCAAATGTCCCGCTACAGAAAAACATATGTCCCGTAAATTTCTGAATAGGTTGTTTGGATAGCCCTATATGGAACTAAGAAAATCTCGTTTTTGGTTTTTCTAATTTTCAAAAACTGGGCTTAGAAGGCATGGTCAAATATTGGAAAAATGGTCAAATTTGAGGCGAGTTGCCTTGATTAAATATTTATTACATTAAAACGGAATGCACCACAATCTTAAAAATTTACATTCTTATATAGTTTTGTATAGGCTATCGAATAAAATTTTTTTCTTTGGAAAATTTTCAGAATCCGTTCTGAAATTTTCCATTTTTTAAAAAAGTCAATTTATCAAAAATCTGGCCACTTTTTTTTCTTTTTTTTAATTTTTTTTTTTTGAAGTTTAGATGTTTGTCCATCCACACAAAAAAAAATCAGAAATGTATTTCTCGTTTTTTTCGAGAAAATCGCATTTGAATTTTAAATTTCATAACAATTTTGTAATTTGCTTGTATTTTCTTGTTTTAACGTTGCGCATGAGTAATATTAATTGCATGAATATTACTTATTAGCAACGTTAATACAAGAAAATACAAGCATATTACAAAATTGTTATGAAATTTAAAATTCAAATGCGATTTTCTCGAAAAAAAACGAAAAATACATTTCTGATTTTTTTTTTGTGTGGATGGACAAACATCTAACCCTGCAAACATTTGGAAGAAATATCGCCTAAGAGAAATTGCTGGGATATCTTCTTTTTATCGTAATTACAAATCATCAAAGTAGTATATTTTTAAAATCTTCCTTTTATCATTTTGAGGATATTTTAGCAATATTTAAAAAAAAATATTTTGTTTTTGTCAATTATAAAGTAGATAAAATCGCCAAATTATCGAAAATGTATCTTCCAGGTGATTTTTCACCTGGGCGATTCATATACGATATCTTCCTTTTATCAAACGAATGAAAAAAAAACGAAATCAAAATATTTTATTTGTTGTCAAAAACAAATTTCCATATTATAATATCGTTTTTCTTCGTTTTTTCGCAATAAATGTGAAATAAATCAAACAAAAATTCCTGAATAGTGGTTTTTAAGAGGTAAGTAATGAATTTGCAACAAATAAATATAAATCTGCACTATTAATTAACTGCATTTCGTTTCTCCATTAGGTCCAACAAATTTGTGACCAATTTTTGACGCATAACATTTATCAAAATCATGGAACCAATCAAGAAATCATCATTCAAGACAATTTTTTGTAGTGTGGTATCTTTTAAAATGTATCTAACAATAAAAACCATCATTTTGAAACAAAAACCACGACATCTTCTTTTTATCTTCCAAGAACAGCATTGGGGATATCGTTTAGGGGATTATCTGGCAATATTTTCTAGGTAAAATTTGAGTAAAATCATAAATTTATCTTCCAAACGATTATCTGGCAATATTGCCCATTTATCTTCCAGAGGAATTGTTTTCGAATCTCTTGGGCGTATTGCTTTCGGGACACGATTTCTACCAAAGGGTGTTTCTTCCGCAATACGAAGAAGATATCCCCCGCAATACAATTTATCTTCCAGGCGATACGCTTGGGTATCTTCTTCGTATCGAAATGCTTGCAGGGAAGCTTAAAAAAAAAAAAAATTAAAAAAAAGAAAAAAAGTGGCCGGATTTTTGATAAATTGACTTTTTTAAGAAATGGAAAATTTCAGAACGGGTTCTGAAAATTTTTCAAGGAAAATTTTTGTTTCGATAGCCCATACGAAACTATATAAGAATGTAAATTTTTAAGATTGTGGTGCATTCCGTTTTAATGTGATAAATATTTAATCAAGGCAACTCGCCACAAATTTTACCATTTTTCTAATATTTGACCACGCCTCCTAAGCATAGTTTTTGAAAAATTGAAAAACCGAAAACGCAATTTTCTAAGTTCCATATAGGGCTATCCATACAAGCTATTCAGAAGTTTATGGTACACGTGTTTTTTTTTCGCTGGACATTTGGTGTGGAATGCCTCATATAAGTAAAATATATATTTTTGTACTTTTTTTTTTACAAATTTTTAAAAATTTTCTAAGCGAAAAAAATCTTTAAATTTCCCGGACACAAATATTTTTTTTGCATTTGATTTTGTTTTGAAATTTAAAAAAATCATAAAAAATTGTTTTAGAAAAAATAAACTTTAAAATAAAAATAAAATTTTTAAAGTTTCGAAAAAATAAATTCTGAAAAAAGTCCTACCTATTTTTATATGAAAGGTGTTAAAGTTTGTAATGGGTCATTTGGGTCCTTGTGACATGTCACGTGACCTATAAAGAACCGGTCGCTTTTCCTGAAGGGACATTTTATGTTTACGAAATGTTTTCGTAGGTTTCGTAAATCTACAAAATTCCGGACTAATTTGTTTTTCGTAATATAAAGTTGATTTTCGTATATTTTACGAAACAAGTAAGTACGAAATTTTATTTCATAAAATGCATGGATTTTTTTCGGAGTTAAAAACTGTGGCGTATGATTAATATTGCAATTACCTTTAAATAACAATCATACGCAACGGTGTTCAGTGGTTTAATTTAATAATTTGGCTATTCAATAAAAAGGTACAGAAACTAGACCCACTAATCCTTATCAGAAATGAATTCTATCGTCGTGTTTCCTGTAATTTACAAGGAAAGTATGCAAGCGACCATACCTGATTTCTTTGTAAATTTGATAATAGCCCTGTTTTTTGCAGACCGGATTAAGATTAGGATTAACTCTATTTAGTTAAAAAATGGATCAAATCACGTCCAGATTTTTTTTTTTTATTTTTTTTTTCTGAATTTACATCCAATTAGTTAATATAAACAGGGGAAAAAAATTAAGCGTTGTCAAAAATGTAAAACGGTTTAAATAAATTTGAGTTAATCCTAGGATTTAACTAAATTTATTTTTCATTCTTTGCATTTTGGACAAAGCTTAATTTGTTTTTCTGTTTATATTTACTAATTGTATGTAATTTCAGAAAAAAATTATAAAAAAAAATCTGGACTTGATTTGACCCATTTTTTAACTAAATAAAGTTAATACAAATCTTAATCCGGTCTGCAAAAAACAGGGCTAATGTTAAAAATGTTATTTCTGAATTTAGGTCCGTCAAAAGTTGTAGAAGTTACGAAGAAGTTTAAGACCTTTAACTTCCCTGGTTTCAGAAATATGACGTGTCAAAAGTCAAGAAAATCTTTTTAAGGATGATATATAAACAATTATATATATTTTTTATATTTGAGCTCTATTACTCCCTGATAGCTTGTGTAAAAGGAAAAACTCACCTTTCAAATAACATTTTGGAAAAAATTTTATTTTGAGAATTTTTTTTATTTCTGCAAAATACGCGATTCGCGAAAATATATCTGAAAAAGCGACATTTTTAAAAATCTGAAAAATCTATATCAAGAAATCTTTTTTAAATTTCAACTCAGTGAAACTGAAATAAATGTTATAAAAAACCGGCAGTTTTTGGAATTAAGAAAAACTGTAAATGCAGTTGTGTAAACAAGACCTTGAACCATCACTGAGCAATGTTTAAGGATTACCCCACTTTATCCGTAAAAGTTACAGAGGGTTAAAGTTGAAAAATCGATAAAAATGGCTTGAAATAATCCATAGTTTTTACATTATTTCGCTTTTTTTTTTAAGTTCTCCTTATATTTCAATCTTTTCCGGCATAACACAAAGTCAGTACATATAAGAGATTATTTTAATGTTGGTTTGATAGATGCTTCATCGCTTGGTAAGAAGTTATAAGACGGTTAAATTTTGAAACCAAAAATTAAGAGTTTTTAAATTTTCGAGGTTTTTTGATCAGGGATTTCGGCCCCCTCTATAAAATGAAAAATGTTGAACTAGAGTTGGTAGCTGTTGTAATTCTTAACATTTTGGAATTAATCCCGTTAATGTGCCACGAATAGTTAAGGAGTTTCAGCAGATCAAAGTTCGCAAGAAAAAACGTAATTTTTTTAAAATACCAGTTTTTCGCGAGGCACATTCGCGGTTTCATTCGAAATTTGGTGGACTCTTGCGTAAACCGAGTTTTTTGTGAGTTTACATAAAAAAATCACTGGCGGGTTTATAAAAAATAAATTGCAAAAATTTTATGGCATTTTTGAAAATTGTGCGAAATTTGCAAATCTGTTTCCTATTTTTTTTAGTAGCAATTAATGCATCATGTTCATTTTAATACACCAAAAGACGTGCATTAACGAGTAGAAGTGATTTGCTTTTTGACTTTTTACTTTAAGCCATTCTGAGCGGAAAGCGCGATGATTTTATCTAAACCTGTTTTGATCTGGCACATCCAAGGCTTTACACGAAATCGGATGAAATTTTTTTTAAATGAAAGTCCACTTGATGTGTCATCATAAAATCACAGGCGGGTTAAAAAATTTTGATGATTATAGATTTTTTGGACCATATTAAATTTTCTTGTTATAAAAAAGCATCACCGATTTTTTTTTAACTACTGGTACAATGATACGATTTTCCGTGATTTTCTTCAGTAATACCAACGCGTATTGCCTAAATATGTTATAAAAAATTGTGAAACTTTTCTTTTACCGCGAATTAATCGCGATTTTAGGTACTTAGATATTTTTTTTTTTAAATCGTTTGGTCATTAAAGGGTTAAATTTATATCATATATTTTAGAAGAAATGATATATCCTGGCATGTTTTAATAACGCATGCAACAAATGTGTAGAAAATAAAATCTTTAAAATATTTTTAAGATTTTTAAAACCGCTAAATCTTAAAACCGCCATAACTTTTGACCCCCTTGCGCGATTTAATTGACGCGAACGAATTTCTTATTCTTAAATAGCATATAATATTTATGCCAACTTTCATCGATGTGCCATCAAAACAAAAATCACATCTTTTTTAACTCAAAATTTAAGTCTAAAACGGAACTCCTCATATATATAAAAGAGTAATGTCACTGACTGACTGACTTATTGACTGATTCATCATCGCCCAGCCCAAACCGCTGAAGCTAGAGACTTGAAATTTGGACTGTAGGTGCACCTCCCGGAATATAGATCCACTAAGGCTGGATTTTTGCCAGTGTTGATTCTAAGGGGGTAAGAACCCGTACTTTTGGTACTTTTTATATCTCCTGAAATAATGGTCATAGAGACTTGAAATTTGGACTGTATGTTCACCTCCCGGAACATAGATACACAAAGGCCGGATTTTTTCCAGTGTTGATTCTAAGGGTTACCCCCTTAAAAAAAAAACTATACTTTTGGTACCTTTTATATTTCCTTAAAAAATGGTCACAAACACTTAAAATTTGGACTGTATGTTCACCTCCCGGAATAGCGATCCACTAGGGCTTGATTTTTGCCAATGATGATTCTAAGGGGGTAAAAAGGGTAAAAAAACTGTACTTTTGGTACCTTTTATATTTCCTTAAATAATAGTACATACTAGAAACGTGAAATTTGCAATGTAGGTTCACCTCCCGGAAAAAAGATTCACTAAGTCTGGGCTCTTGCCAATGTTGATTCTACGGGGATAAAATGTGTAAAAAAGTGTACTTTTGGTACTATTTTTATATACTGAAATAATGGTCATTCAAACTTCAAATTTTAAATGTAGGATCCTTTAGTGAAATAAAACATTCTGGAACAAGTACTTTCTAAAAATTATGTACCATTTATAAAAAGTACCCTTTATAAAAAGTACCATTTATAAAAAGTACCTTTTATAAAAAGTACCATTTATAAAAAGTACCTTTTATAAAAAGTACCTTTTATAAAAAGTACCTTTTATAAAAAGTACCTTTTATAAAAAGTAACTTTTATAAAAAGTACCTTTTATAAAAAGTACCTTTTATAAAAAGTACCTTTTATAAAAAGTACCTTTTATAAAAAGTACCTTTTATAAAAAGTACCTTTTATAAAAAGTACCTTTTATAAAAAGTACCTTTTATAAAAAGTACCTTTTATAAAAAGTACCTTTTATAAAAAGTACCTTTTATAAAAAGTACCTTTTATAAAAAGTACCTTTTATAAAAAGTACCTTTTATAAAAAGTACCTTTTATAAAAAGTACCTTTTATAAAAAGTACCTTTTATAAAAAGTACCGTTTATAAAAAGTACCTTTTATAAAAAGTACCTTTTATAAAAAGTACCTTTTATAAAAAGTACCTTTTATAAAAAGTACCTTTTATAAAAAGTACCTTTTATAAAAAGTACCTTTTATAAAAAGTACCTTTTATAAAAAGTACCTTTTATAAAAAGTACCTTTTATAAAAAGTACCTTTTATAAAAAGTACCTTTTATAAAAAGTACCTTTTATAAAAAGTACCTTTTATAAAAAGTACCTTTTATAAAAAGTACCTTTTATAAAAAGTACCTTTTATAAAAAGTGCCTTTTATAAAAAGTACCTTTTATAAAAAGTACCTTTTATAAAAAGTACCTTTTATAAAAAGTACCTATTATAAAAGTACCTTTTATAAAAAGTACCTTTTATAAAAAGTACCTTTTATAAAAAGTACCTTTTATAAAAAGTACCTTTTATAAAAAGTACCTTTTATAAAAAGTACCTTTTATAAAAAGTACCTTTTATAAAAAGTACCTTTTATAAAAAGTACCTCTTATAAAAAGTAACTTTCAGTAAAAGTATCTTTTATAAAAGTACAATTTTTGGTACTTTTTTATTTCCTGAAATTTTATTTATAGAAACTTTTTATATTTCCTAGAATCTTAAAAATTGTAATGAAGGAGAATGCGGTAAAAAAAACGTTCTGGGAAAAATATGTTTTTAAAATTCCGCTTCATAGTGGGATAAAGTAGCTAAAAAGTGTATTTTCGGTACCTTTGATATTTTTTGACGTAATAATTCTAGAAACTTAAAATTAGGAATATAAAATCCTTTTTGTACTTTTAATATTTGCTCAAAGAAGATCCTTCGGTGAAGAAAAATCTTTCTGGGAGGGTTCTTTTCGGAAATTCCGTTTCTAACGGGGGTAAGAAAGTGTACTTTTGGTACTTTTTTCTTTGTTCCTATAATAATGAAAAAGTGTAAATTTTGGTTATTCTTATTATTCTTGACATTTTAAATAAAGGATCACCTAGCACAAAAAAAAACAGCTTTTGGAAAATTTAATTTTAAGGGGAAAAGGAGGCAAATGGTTATTTTTACCTCTATTTAACTATTAAACTAAAAGCCCCAAAAATAACACACAAAAGAAGGAAATATTTTAAAATTTAAAATTTTAGAACGGGGAACGAAATGGAATAGAGCAGGGAACAATACGGAATGATACTTTTACTCAAATTTTTCGTATTTAACTTTTTTACTCCATATTTTCTCTCTCTATATGTTTTTTCACTCAAACTTATTTTTATTCAAATTTCTTTATTCACTGAAATATTCATTCACTCAAAATCCAAAATCCCGAAATAAGGGCTCGAAAATTATTCAAATTTTATTGTTTAAATTATTCATTGAAATATTATTTTATGAAAGACTTAAATTTTTACAAGTAAATAAAACAAAGACTGCGTAGGGGAATTTTCTTGAAATCGGTAGAGTAATTCTGATCCTTCTATTATCCGGTATTCAATGCAACCGGTAACGAAGTACCGGGATGGTAAGCTAGTATATACATAAATGGTTATTATCTTAGCTACAAGCTGTAAAAAGTTCGCGTTGGTGAACGTATACAGAAAATAAAATCGTCAAATTTAAATCAACAAACATCGATTGTAAATTAACCAAGCATGATATCAACCAAACATTTAGTTAAAACGGCCGCCAGTTAGTCAATAATACAAAATTTCGATTTTGTTTTCAACAAACTTAGTCAAGTAATTTTATTTCAAAATTATTTATCATGTCAACAAATAGTTTTTCTGTTTGTTGAATTTCTTGGTTGAAAAAAAAAAATACGATTTTTTACGTTTGTCAGATCAACAAATTGTGTTTGTGTTTGTTGAATTTCTTTGTTGAAAAAAAATGCAAGATTTTGTACTTTTGTCAATACAAATAATAATTTTAGAGAACTATTACAAACTCGTTTATCATTTTTTTTTACATTTTTTTTTCAACAATTAATATTTACAAACATTAGTTGATATCGCAAATTTCCGTATAGGAGCACTTTTAGCGAAAAAGTTAATTGTATTCACAAATATGGGGTCAATATAACAATTCGTTTTTTTATGAGTATTAAGTCCAGAGATATCAATAAAAATGTGTGGCTAAGTAGGAAATTTTTATCAAATCTGATAAATATTTATTTTTTTATTTTTTGCACAGACTTCTAGAATACATTTGCTGAAGTAGTTTGATCTTCTTAAAACGAATCTGTCATTATAATTTTTTTTTTATAAAGTCGGCTTTTCGAGATAAGACCTTTTTTGCGGTCCGTGCCCATAAAAACCATCGAATGACTTTATATTGGAAAAATTAATAAAAATTAATATTTTCCTCTTTCAACTTTCATTCGATTAATCCCACCCGGCTAAAAATTAATTGTATATGAGCATATATGAACACATCTGACCATACATCATTAATTCGAAAACATATATGATCATATATGAACATATATTAAAATTGGCGCTTATTCAATATATGACCATATATGGTAAAACATATGATAATATGCGATCATATATTGGCCCATCCTTAACATAAATTATCATATATGATCGTATATGAGCTTGTATACATTATTTCTAGCCGGGCAGTTATTTTTTTTTTCTCATGAGCGAAATGGGTTGAGTGTATTAATAAATTCCGCTAGGATATAACCATTTTGGTTATATCCCTAATTTTTCACACACATTGAAAGATGCATATATTTAAGTGCTTGAGAGCTTATATAAAAAAAATACGCACTTATATAAAATTTATAAAACCTAACTATATATTCTGCAAAATTTTATTAAAGGCACATTTTTTCGGTGACGAATAATATTCCACATTAGACGGACTATTTATTGTATGGCAAAGAAAATTTTCTTCCGATTTTGAACGTACAGGCAAATTTTTTTTCTCTTAGGCCGAAAACTTATGTGGTACAAATTGAGGCCAATCGGATTAAATTAATACTTGGCGCTAGGTAAATAAAGTTCTGGATTTTTAAAAATTAAAAAAAAAAACCTTAAAAAATATGTCTTGCGATACATTAAATTACTAATTTTTAAGTGCTAAACACGATAATAGAAAATAATCAAAATCAGTCAAACGGTTTTCGAGATATCGCTATTTGAAATTTAATAAAATAATCTAAAATTTTTTTCCCCAGACCTTTCTAACGATCTTTCGTTTAAACTTAATTTGAGTCAAAACTAACCTTTTTAGCCCGTGGTGCTGAGAATTTTTTCAAAATTGTATTGCTTTTAATTTATTTTCAATGAGTGCACTCGAGTGAAGAGAAATATATATGTCCAACCGCATGTATTTACCATTTATGCAATTCTTAGAATATTTTCATATATGACAAAACTAAAAGCTAAATTTTGTAAAACAATTTTTACAAAAAGTTAAAAAAAAATGTATAATTTGGCCATCAATACAAAGTTTAAGGGCGGATTACTCAATGAAAAGTTAGCTGCTAACTGCCGGTTTAACGGAGCCTTATTTAAAAATTTGTTTGAAAAAGTTAAATTTAACGGAGAGTTATTTTTATAACGGAGCCTTGAGTAATCCAGCCTAAAACGAACAAAATATACACTTACACATTTTGTATCATAATTTGAACAAAGAAATATTGAATCATTGAGAACCGCGTTTTTTTATTGAATTTTTTATCATTTTTTCGTTTGAACGATTTTGAGTTGGATCCAAAATTATATACAAGAAGTATTTATTTTTTGTTTCAAAAAAGTCAACGGGAACACCTTTCCCTATGGCCTACGGCATTAAAATAAGTCCAAACAAAATTATAAAATCCAAGTCTAAAGTAAATAATGTTAATACACAAAAAAAAAAAAAACAAACTACACTGATATTAAGTTTAACCTGTAACTAATTTAAGTAAATAATTTTTTTCTATTTTTTTTTTTAATTTTACTTTACCCTTTCACTTCCCTTGTACACTACAGTGTACACTAGGCTGGGTCGTATTCCAACAAAGTGCTCAGATCAACTACTAATAGTGAAAAAAAGTTGGTACAAATAAATACAAGCAATTTAAAACCAACATGAACAAAATCGGTCCATGGCTTCCGTTCTCGCATCGCGGGTCAAAATTGCGGTTTTTGAAAAAATGGACATAATTACAAAAAAAAAAATTAAATATTTAAAAAAAAATTATTAAAAAAAAATTTTTTTTTGTATCGCATTAAATTAAAGATATTTAGAAAAATTTTGTTAGTTTTTTCCGGAACAATGGTTAAAGATGTCCTTCAAGAAAACTTTGTATAAATTTGTAATTGTTCATTATTTAAACACATACACGATTTTTCAGTGAGGAATTTTTGAAAATTTCATTGGAGGAATTTTTAACCTCGTGCCGGCAAGGGTTAACTTTGTCCAAAAAGCCTATTATTTCAAAGCAGAGTTACTAAGGTCCAAAACAACCATTTGAACAAAAAAAGTTGGTTAATTTAAGTAAAATGTTGCTAACAACTACAAATTAGTCAAAAATGTCGATAAAAACACATGTTCTGGACATCCGCTAAATTCAAATCGCTCCACACACCAACTGGACGAAGGAATTTAACTAACAAGGGAAGTATCTCAACCCTTATGAACCGATTTGCATGAAACGTAAAATATATATAAAAGAGACAATTCTAAGGTTGGGGTGTCTCGGCTTATCGGCCATATCGGGCATTTAGGGGTTCAAAACATGGGTCAAAAAATGGCGAAAAAATCGTTTTTTGGATTTTTCAGCCATTTCTTTCTAAGAACTATATGATGTTTACATATGAGAAGAAAGGTTTTTTTAATGCCTATCCAACGGTGGCATAACCTTGTAAAAGTTTGGCTTCGTTAAATACTTTTTTCATGAAAATGTGAAAATTTTGGGGGGTATTTATATGAAGACATAGATCTACGATGTCCATATGAATACGAAATAATCTTTATTAAATTTAAGTCGACACGTATTTTTGCTCTAGAGGATATTCCTGTTAGTTCGTGAGTTATCGAAATTTTCCCGGAGGTCCATATGGTTTCATAAGGGGACAACGAAATTTTTAAACACTGATATGGCCGAAAAGCCGAGACACCCCAACCTTAAAATCGTCTCATTTATATATATTTTAAGTTTCAGGCAAATCGGTTCATAAGGGTTGAGATACTTCCCTTGTAAGAATTTTTTTTTTCTACAATCCCTGAGATGTATTCAATGATATCAAGTGGATAAACTAATATATTTAAAAATTTTGTTTCACTAAATTTTTAAAAAAGTGAAAAAGTAGTTTTGAGCTCCATGTTAAAAATGTGAGTTTTTTTGGCCTCACATTTGGGTTGGTTATCGATATCGGAAAAAAACATACAAAAGTTTTCTAAATATCTTTGATTTAATGCGATACAAAAATTTTTTTTTTTAAATATTTTTTTTTTAAATATTAATTTTTTTTTTGTAATTATGTCCATTTTTTCACAAACCGCAATTTTGACCCGCGATGCGAGAACGGAAGCCATGGACCGATTTTGTTCATTTTGGTTTTAAATTGCTTGTATTTACTTGTACCAACTTTTTTTCACTATTAATAGTTGATCTGAGCACTTTGTTGGAATACGACCCAGCCTAGTGTACACATTTTTAAAAAATTATTAAAAATAAACAGTACATTTTTGTGTTTTGTTTGGACAAGATTGATCATTGATCTTTACGATAGATGTGTTCGGAAAAATAAATTTGCATTCCGGTGGGCTCTACATTTGTTGGAAAAATCTAAATTTTTCAAATAACGTAAAAAAATTGCAAAACAAAATAAACGTGAAATATTTCTCAAATATCGAATAATAACCGTACAAGCCTTTTTAAAAGCGGATTCTGTAGAACTTTTCGATACAAAAAATACAAAATTCGAATTTTGGAAAAATGTTAACTCGTTTAAGAGATATTGCATGTGAAATCCTACACTAAAAAAAAACCTTGTAAAATTACAAGAAAAACTTGTATCTTTTTAACATGATTATGTTTTTAGGCTGGTGTCTAATTTTAAAAAAGTTGCAGGACGCCACCTCAGTTTGACTATATAAGCTAACAATTAACGAAAAAAAAAAACAAGAATTACTATTCTCCTTTTCTTAAAAACAAAAATTTTAGTAACTTGGGTTTGTAACTTGGATAATAATTCACCTCGTGGTGAATAAAACCGTTTTTACCAGCTGGTGAATAAAAAGTAGCATAATTATTATTAAATTTTTTTTTTCATAATTTTTTTTTTTTTCATCAAATTTTTTTTTCATTAAATTTTTTTTTCGTCAAATATTTTTTTTTTCAATCAATTTTTTTTTTCAACAAATATTTGTTTTTTTCGTAAAAATTTTTTTTTTCCATCAATTTTTTTTTCCATCAATTTTTTTTTCATCAATTTTTTTTTTTTCATTAAATTTTTTTTTCATCAATTTTTTTTTTCATAATTTTATTTTTAATGAAAAATTTTTTTTTTAACTTAAATTTTTTTTATAAAATTTTTTTTATTAAATTTTTTATTACATCAAATTTTTTTTTATCAATTTTTTTTCTAATCAAAATTTTTTATAATTTTTTTCATCTCATCAATTTTTTTTATATCAAAAAATTTTTCTTTTCATCAAAAAATTTTTCTTTTCATCAAAAAAAATTTTTGTTTTTATCAACATTTTTGTTTCAATTTTTTTTTCAAAAAATTTTTTTTTTCTTTATCAAATCTTTTTTTTATTAAACATTCTTTTTCACCAAAAATCATTTTTTAATTTTTTTTACCAAAACTACTTTTTCAACAAGTCACAACTTTTCATATAAAAATGTTCCATTTTTTTATCAAATGTACATAAAACAAGTCATAAAACAACTCTCCAAAATGTAAAAACACCAAATGTACAGATCTTTTGGTTTGGACTGAATCTTGCTTTCCGCAGACAGATGGATGGATGTATATAAAATTGAGTTTCTTAGAAATAGATCAATAATATATAAACTTAATGGGGTCCTCGACTGATGTTTCAGTTCGTTTTGCATGGAATAGCGAAGTAATACAACATTATTTTTTCTAAAAAAAACTTTTTTTTGTTTGCTACCTCCTATTTGACAAAAATTCCTAGTAATTTTACAAGATTTTTACCAATTATTATGTAATTTTACAAGGATTTTACAAATAAAATTGTAAATTTACAAATTTTTTGACACTATAAAATTTACAAAGAGGTTTCGTAATTTTACTAGATTTTTTGCTACCTCCTATTTTGCGAGAATTTCTATTCATTTTACAAGATTTTTACCAATAATTTTGTAATATTACAAGATTTTTACCAATAAAATTGTAAATTTAAAATTTTTTGCCGCAAATAAAATTACAAGGAATTCTCGTGAATTTACTAGATTTTTTTGTAAAATTATCTTGGAAATTTGTAAAATTACAAAAAAAATTGTAAAATTACAAAAAAAGTGTAAATTTCGATTTGTTAAAAAACATGGAAAACTGTGTTTTTTTGCCGATAGAGGGCGCAGTAGACAAAAGAAATAAACAAAAAGATTTTACTTATAATGGATCTACATTTTCACAAATTTTGGCCAAGAAATTCCTGGCCAAAAAAAGTCGGTAGCGAAAGGGTTAAAAGGAAACAGGATCACGAAAAGAAAAACTGTAAATGCATTTTTAATACATTAAGTCTGAACACTTTTCAGCCTAAAGCTGCCTTAAAGCCTGTTTGGCGAAACCAAGACAGACTCCTTAAGGGTTGGTTGGTTACATGGAATGTAACACAATTTAAATTACCAATAACGGTGTTGAATAAGGCAAATAAATAAAACACTTTATATTAATTTAAATTTTAAGTTTTATTGCAGAGGGCCTGCCTGCTTTGTTTACACACGACTATGGTTCTTAATTTTAACTTTTTTTCTGTAAAAAGCCAATAAGGCGCTAAACTTGACAAAAATGTCAAACTTCCCATAATTGGGAAGTGTTCGGAGTCGTCATCCATGCCAGAGATGTTGCCAGATCGATCTTTGACAAAGTCTCTAGTTTCAAACGTGTATTATCAAGTTCGTGTTTAACGATTTTTTTTTCATTTTTGTCGGACGGTGTAATACATAAACTGAATGGGGTCCTCGACCGATATTTTAATTGGTTTTTTTTGGAGTGGTAAATTAATATAACATTTTTTTTTAAAGAAGCTTTGCTTGACCTAAATCTTCAGCAAAACATTAGCATGATTTAAAGTTTTGGGCAAGAGTACAAAATTCTCAGTAATTTTTTTCTTAACATACAAGCAAAACTTTTAAAATGATTATGCTAATGTAATGCATTACCATGTAATGCTGTGCACCGAGTGCACTCATTGAAAAAAACGTTTCTAATTTTTTTTTTCGTCAAAATTACTTTTTATATATTTTTCTTTAAACTATTTTTTTATCGTTATTAAATTATTAAAAGTTTAGCATTGTGGAGGGTATTTTTGGATTCGGTCATGTCGAATTAATTTTTTTTACTTGTTTAAAATATCCTCCCACAAAAGATTTTTATTCATTCACAGCACTAAAAATTCATTTATTACCTTCAAGTGTTTATAAATCTTTCATTTAGATTTTCAATAAAATCCTATAAATTTATAGTACCACTTTCAAAGCTCATAACTAATAATAAAGCATATGTATGCTTAAGGACTTCTCCATCTATTTCAGCGAAATCTACAATCTAAAATCATCATAACTTCACATCATTTATTCTAAAATTTATGATAGTTTACGCTGTTTCTCTTTAACATCAAAAGTAAATCAAAGATTCGTACATTAAACTGTAACTTATGAACGAGCATAACTCCTAGTAGGTAGATACGTTTGATTTGTGATAATAAATTTTGAAATAATAGTTCTTTTATGTTGAATTTCAATAAAATTCATTTTATTGAAGAGAAAACCATTTAAAATTTGTTACGATTTCTGTTTTTTTATATAGTGAAAAATATGTGTCGGAAAAAATAGGAACATTAAATATAAAATTATTAGAGTGGAAACTTTTTCGAAAGGACTTCTATAGGTTAAATATGTAGTTTTTTTTTGAATTAAGGCAGGCTTGTCCAAATAAATCCAAAAACATTTTTGTGTTAGCAGAAAATTATTAAATGCAAATAATTGTTTTTTTTTAGGTTTTACTGTAAAGTCAGATGTACTTACTTCGTACATCTGTGTATGGTGGAATATCCAAGATATATATAGTATTATATACATTAGGGTGGCAGCTATTTTGCAAAACTTCGAATTTGAAGGAGTGCACCCCTAATTTTTATTACATTTGGTCTAAAAATGCTATGCTAAAAATTTCAGCAAAATCGGACAACGTTAACACGAGCCTCATCGAGGTCAAAGGTCAAAGGTCAAAAAATAGCCATATTTTGATGAAAAACAATAAATAAATGGTGTTGTTTTTTGAATATATTGTTAAAAAGTGGTACACGAGTAGTTTTTAGTATAAGAAGATAAATTAAAAATTTTTGGGTTTTCAAAAATTAACCCTTGTAAGTCTTTCGGGGTCAAAATGACCCAATTTTCACAAAATGACCCCTAAAACACGAAAATCAGCCCCAATTTTCTAAATTTATTGAAATAAACCAATGTAAACCCATATTTATATTCTATTCTATCATAAATACTCAGATATGAAATACTGTCTTTCTAGGATGTCATTCACCCGTTTCACGGTAAGGCCAAAAATATGCATTTTATTTGGCGTGGTTCTCAAAACTGATATTTTGGTTTTTTCAAAATTTTCTTAAACAAAAGTAGGAAAAATGCTGAAAAAACCACAGAATCTTATAAAATATATGTTAACATATAAAAAAAAAAATTTTTGGGGGATATCCCTCGGATAGTTTGGCGGGGGCATCGATTTAAACTCAGCGGATTTCGAGGAAAATGCCTTTTTTGCCCACAATTTATTCAAAATGAAAAAAATTTGGTAAATATTTTAAAATTTGACAAAGTCAGGGCCATAAATTATTAAAAACTATGTTAGACATTAACCGTAAACGTTTTAGGAAAATAGAATAATATTAACCCGGTTTTTATTCGGGTCAAAGGTTAAATTTAGGGATATTTGGATTTTTTTTGGAAAAAGGCATCTAAATATGAAATGTTTATTGCGATTTTTTATAAAACTTGGTAAAATTATTGTACGAGCTCAGAAAAATAATTTTTTAATTTTTTTAAAATTAACCCATAAATGAACATGGGGTCAAAATGGCCCAGCACATTAAAATTTCTTTATATAGATTTTTGTATTTTCTTTCGATTTTTAAAAAACTTGTTATGATTATGTGCGAGGTCAGAAAACTAATTATTTGATTTTTTTTAATTAACCCATAAATGAACATGGGGTCAAAATGGCCAAGCACGTTTAAAATTCTTAATATAGTTTTTTTATTTTTTTTTCTATTTCTATAAAACTTGTTATTATTTTTATGCGACGTCTGAAAAAATAATTATTTAATTTTCTTAAATTAACCCATAAACGAACAAGGGGTCAAAATGACCCAGTACGTTAAAATTCTTAATATTTATTTTTTCTTATTTCTATAAAACTTGGTATAAACATTGTGCAAGGTCAGAAAACTAATTATTTGATTTTTTCAATTAACCCATAAATGAACATGGGGGCACGTTAAAAATTCTTAATGATTTTTTTTTCGATTTCGATAAAACTTGGTATAACCGTTGTTCGAGGTCAGATATTTTTTTTAATTAACTCATAAATGAACAACGGGTAAAAATGACTCAGCATATAAAAAAAATCTTTGCATAAAATATTTTTTTTTTTTCGATATTTTTATAAAACTGGATATAACTATTGTGCAAGGTCAGCAAAATAACTTTTTTGAAAAAAAAATAAAAAAACTATATTAAGAATTTTAAACGTGCTTGGCCATTTTGACCCCATGTTCATTTATGGGTTAATTAAAAAAAATCAAATAATTAGTTTTCTGACCTCGCACATAATCATAACAAGTTTTTTAAAAATCGAAAGAAAATACAAAAATCTATATAAAGAAATTTTAATGTGCTGGGCCATTTTGACCCCATGTTCATTTATGGGTTAATTTTAAAAAAATTAAAAAATTATTTTTCTGAGCTCGTACAATAATTTTACCAAGTTTTATAAAAAATCGCAATAAACATTTCATATTTAGATGCCTTTTTCCAAAAAAAAATCCAAATATCCCTAAATTTGACCTTTGACCCGAATAAAAACCGGGTTAATATTATTCTATTTTCCTAAAACGTTTACGGTTAATGTCTAACATAGTTTTTAATAATTTATGGCCCTGACTTTGTCAAATTTTAAAATATTTACCAAATTTTTTTCATTTTGAATAAATTGTGGGCAAAAAAGGCATTTTCCTCGAAATCCGCTGAGTTTAAATCGATGCCCCCGCCAAACTATCCGAGGGATATCCCCCAAAAATTTTTTTTTTATATGTTAACATATATTTTATAAGATTCTGTGGTTTTTCCAGCATTTTTCCTACTTTTGTTTAAGAAAATTTTGAAAAAACCAAAATATCAGTTTTGAGAACCACGCCAAATAAAATGCATATTTTTGGCCTTACCGTGAAACGGGTGAATGACATCCTAGAAAGACAGTATTTCATATCTGAGTATTTATGATAGAATAGAATATAAATATGGGTTTACATTGGTTTATTTCAATAAATTTAGAAAATTGGGGCTGATTTTCGTGTTTTAGGGGTCATTTTGTGAAAATTGGGTCATTTTGACCCCGAAAGACTTACAAGGGTTAATTTTTGAAAACCCAAAAATTTTTAATTTATCTTCTTATACTAAAAACTACTCGTGTACCACTTTTTAACAATATATTCAAAAAACAACACCATTTATTTATTGTTTTTCATCAAAATATGGCTATTTTTTGACCTTTGACCTTTGACCTCGATGAGGCTCGTGTTAACGTTGTCCGATTTTGCTGAAATTTTTAGCATAGCATTTTTAGACCAAATGTAATAAAAATTAGGGGTGCACTCCTTCAAATTCGAAGTTTTGCAAAATAGCTGCCACCCTAATATACATGGGGCATTCCATGCCAAATCACTCACTTTTAGGCCCGACCCCCTTCGATTAATTTTATTTTTGGATATGTTTTAGTACGTATTAAATGCAACTTCCAGCCAAGTTTTCAGCCTTTTATACCAAGGTGGTGTTGAGTAATCAATTTTTCAAAATGGCGATTTTTTCCAAAAAATTAAAAAATTTAAATTTTCAATCAATTTTGACCAGTAAAAAATATAGATATATTAAAAAAAGATGGACAACATTTTGTTGGTAGTTAAATGTAGTTTTAGAAAAAAAATATGAAAAAATTATTCGAAGTAATTATCACTTGTTTTTTATCGTATAAAAATTAAAATCGACTTTTTGAAAAAGTCCGAAACCTTCGATTTTTTTTTAAAAATGTCAAAAAATTCTACTCTAAATTACGCAACTTTTAAGTCATAATTCGAGATGTGATCGTAATTCGTTCTATTTTTATTCAAATTTTGAAAATTGCACTTTTTTTTTTTTGACTCTGGTTTATTTTATTTGGTGCTCTAAAAAAAATTATTTGGTAAATATTGACCGTAGCTTCCCCTAGATATATTAACTTGGGTGTAAAAATACGTCTCAGAAAATTTTAGGATGATCGGACATGGGTAAGGCGTGCCGCATCGGCTTTGAAGTTTGAAAATCGGATTACAAGGGAAAATATGCATTTTTTTCTGTTTTCTTATTTTTTTGGTATTTTAAGTTAATTTTGAATTCAAAAGGTTACAGAATTGAAATGTAGAGTAAAATGTCTCTCTATTAAGGTCATAAAAACCGAAATCGGTTTAAAATCAGCCAAGTTATTACAACTTCCCCAGGCATCTAACGTGTGGCAGACAACTTGATTAATCAATACAATCCGATTTTTGAAATTCATTGAAATTTTCTACTGTAATAACATTTTTTTATTCTTCAAGTTCAAATGTTATTAGATGACAAGTATTTTTCATATTGTGTTTTGCTAACATTTTTTAAATTAGTTCTAAAAATGCCTGCATTTTCCACACCCTTTTGAAATCTCTATTTAAAAAAAAAAATATTTTTTTTGTTTTAAAATTTGGAAGCGTCAAAAAAATATTACACTGAAACATGAATAATGAAAAAATGTTATTACAGTAGAAAATTTCAATAAATTTAAAAAAAGGGCCTCGTATTTTTTAATCAAGTTGTATGGCACACGCTAGATGCCTGGGGAAGTTGTAATAACTTGGCTGATTTTCAACCGATTTTAGTTTTTAGTACCTTATTTGAAAGGCATTTTACTTCACATCATAATTCTGTAATCACTTGAATTAAAACTTAACTTAAAATACCAAAGAAATTGCGAAAACAGAAAAAAATTTATATTTTTCCTTGTAATCCGTTTTTTAAACTTCAAGGACCATGCTAAGCGCCTTACACATGTCCGATCGTCCCAAATTTTTGTGAGACGTATATTTACCTCCAAATGAAAATATTTAGGGTAAGTTAGGGTCAGTATCTACCATTTTTTTTTTTTTTGGAGCTCCATATAAAATAAATCAAAGCCAAAACATAAAAGGTGCAATTTTAAAAATTAAAAAAAAAAATAGAAAGAATTGTGATCACATCTCGAGTTATGGCTTAAAAGTTGCATAATTTAGAGTAGAATTCTTATAGTTTTTTACAAAAAAATCGAAGGTTTCGGACTTTTTCAAAAAGTCGATTTTAATTTTTAAACGTCAAAAAATAAGTGATAACTACTTCGAATAATTTTTTCACATTTTTTTTCTAAAACTACATTTAAATACCAACAAAACGTTGTCCAACTTTTTTTAAAATATCTATATTTTTTACTGGTCAAAATTGATTGAAAATTTAAATTTTTTCATTTTTTGGAAAAAATCGCCATTTTGAAAAATTGATTACTCAACACCACCTTGGTATAAAAGGCTGAAAATTTGGCTGCAAGTTGCATTTAATACGTACTAAAAAATATCCAAAAATAAAATTAATCGAAGGGGGTCGGGCCTAAAAGTGAGTGATTTGGCATGGAATGCCCCACATACATAACTTAAAGACAAACACATGTCTATTTGAGTTTATGTATGGGAAACAAATATTATATTTCCGTTTACTTTATACATTTATTTGAATTGTATGTATGTATGTAATATCGTTGTGTCAAATAGCCCATATAAAGAATTAACGAGGGTGGACGTTAAAGTCATAGCGGATCATTTTAATTTGATCCATTCGCGTCATATTCTACAAAGCTTATTTGACTAGGAATCGATCGGCGACTCGTTTTCACCGCTGGGCAGTGGCCAATTATGTATTCTATCGCATCATCCACTCCTGGTGAGGCCCATCTTTTACAACTGGCATCTGAAATGAGTCTAATATTCTTGGCATGAATGCCGATAAGACAGTGATCAGTTATTATTCCAGTCAGAGCTCGATATTCCCTTCTCGTAAGTGATAATAGATATTCAGTTTTTCCTTGGTCATAAGTTGGCCATAAAGTTCTGCTGATTTTGCATGTTTTACGAGAACTTTCAGACTCTGAACACCGGCCAAATAATAACATTAATTTTGAACCACCTAACATTGAAGAAAAACTATCTGCCATCAAATCTTTGAAATGCAATAAAACCCCCGGTCTCGACTTTCGCCCAAGTGAACTTTTGAGGGCAAGACTGCAACATCACAGCCAATTTACTTAAGCCCCTGATAAAGAATTTTTGGTCTAACAAACATCTCCCTCAGGAAGGAATTATAATAAAGATCCCGAAGAATGGCAATCTGACACAATTAATGAACTGGAGTGGCGTAAAATTCTAAATTCTCCACAAAAGGTTTGCCACTATCACCGAAACCACAGCTGCATAATGAACAGACACGGCTTAGGAGAGTTAATCCTGTATCGATCGAGTTAGTAGTCGGAGACTTATAGTGTTATCAATCAATTTTGAACTAACGGACAAGTTGCATAAACAGGCTCTATGAAGCGCGTTTAGATGCAAAGGTTCCGGATACTCTAATTAAACTTTTTAAGTGTTTGTTTGAACGTGTTTTACACGATGGGTTTGTGAGCAGTGAATTTCCGGTCGGTAAAGGAATGAGATAAGCATGCGCGCTCTCCTCCATATTTTTGTTATCGTTTTGAATGTTGTAATGATAGAATCAATGAGAGGTGATCGTGGTATAACCTTTGTGTTGCAAGGTAGAATGGGAGAAACTACGCCAAACATAGATCCGTGTAAAGAGTAGGACCTAGGGATTGAGCCCCAAAATGGTCATGTGGATCTACAAGATGATTGTAAGACCGATCATGACGTACGCTGCCATAGTCTTGTGGCCGAAGACTATGCAGGGGTATGTCACCGTAAGACTAGGCAAGGTACAGCGTCTGGCCTGCACTCTAATCACGGGTGCTATGTAGGGTGTTCAGCCGATTAATTCTTGTTCGATTAATCGAACAATTTTAGACAAATAATTGTTCGATTAATTTAAAATTGATAATTTCGATTAAAGGATTAATCGAAGAATTTATGCCGATTAATCGAATAAAAATTGTATAATTTTTTAAAAGTTTTAAGTCAAATAAACAAACTAAATGTATGTGAACATTAAAATTTAAAATAATGCAGTCATGTTTACTAGTGTGGTCCTTATTTTATTTTTTCGGATATTTGCTGCTCCTTAATCTTGGATTTGTTAAACGGATAAAAATAAGTTTCTAATAAAAATTGGACCAAATCGGTTTACTCGACGACTGCGCTAAAACCGGTCAAATTTTGGAGTTTTGAGCAAAACCTAAAAAAACTAAATTATAAAAAAATTTAAATAATAAATTTTATGAATACTCTCAAAACAAAATATTTTTTGTTTAACATTTTTCCAAGTGTAGTCAGATAATAAATATAAAATTTTTATAACCTATATAAATTTGGCAACAAAAATAATTTTTAAACTCTACACATTTTTGAAATCTCAAAACTTATTTTTTTAAACTTTTCTCAAACAAACTTAAATTTTGGTACATTTTGTAATGCTTTTACGTTTTTATACCCTCCAACTACAGTATGTGGGTATACTCACTTTGTTATTCCGTTTGTAACGCATCGAAATATCGGTCTAGGACCCCATAAAGTATATATTTTATTGATCAGTGATCGATTCTAAGACATTCTAGCGATGTCCGTCCGTCCGTCTGTAGAAGACACGATACAGTCCAAAATAAAAGAGCTAGACTTCCGAAGTTTGGCAGGAATATGTCTTATTTTTTTTCTAGGCAGGTTAAGTTCGGAAATGGGCAAAATCGGACAAAGGGGCAAAAAGTTCCCCCTTGGAGAACTAAACCAACCTAAGAAAAACCGAATTTTTTGAAGGGTTTTTTGTACTTTTGCTAAGCAAATACAACATTCTTATCTCAAAAGAAGTTCAAAATCGCAAGGGGAAGGTGCCACTAACGTCTCCCACCAACCCCCCCCCCCAAAAAAAAAGACGCCCCTGCATTTTTTTTATATTGTTTTTTTACATTTTGGAGGGTATAAAAGATTCGGCACAGCCGAATGTAACACTCTCACTTGTTTTGTTAATAAAATGTTAAAATACTTGTTATTTATATTCTTTATTTGCACAAGTAACAGTTTTTCTAAAATTGGCAGGAAAAATCTTTTATTTTAGAAAATTTCTGAATTTGGAATTATTCGATTAATCGAACAATTTTAAAAATTTATTCGTTTAATCGAATAAATCAAAAATGCCAAATTTCGATTAATCGTTTAATCGAACAATAAAATAACCCGATTAATTGAACACCCTAGTGCTATGAGAACCTGCCCAACTTTGGCCCAAGAAGCCATTTTGTGTCTCACACCTCTCGACATATTTATTAGATCTACGGCAACTATAGCTGCGTGAGAATGAATATCGATTACTCTGACCCTCGCAACTCGAGCGGTTACTCCAATATTCTTTCTTCAATAGGAATTAGGGAAAACCTAGATATGCCGACGGATAGAATAAACACTGTGCTTCGCTTTGGAAGGAAATTTGAGATCGTGATAACGAGTAGACCTGAGTGGGATGAAGGTGGTCCATATGTGGATACTAGAAGCCTAAACTGGTATACTGACGGATCCAAAATGTTCTCTGGAGTTGGCGCTGGTGTCTACGGTCCAAACACGCGGATCTCCGAACCAATGGGTAGGTGGCCTACAGTTTTTCAGGCTGAAATTCAGGCTATTACAATATGCGCTAGAGTTAATATTGGAAAGGGTATGAAGGGTACTCATATTTCAATATTCTCTGATAGCCAGGCAGCACTTCAAGCGCTGTCTTCTTGGGAATTTAAATCCAAAATGACACTGGAATGTTTTGATACCCTTCAGCAGCTGGCCGGGAGAAACAAAATTATTCTATTTTGGATCCCTGGTCATAGAGGTTTTGAGGGTAATGAGATAGCGGATGAGCTTGCTAGAAATGCCTCCGCTACTCCTATGACCGGACCCGAACCCTATTGTGGGGTAAACTGGTCCACCTTCTCGAACATGATTAGGGGTTTGGAAAGAACCGACTTCTTAAAATTGTGGGAAAATTCAGGAGGTCTACGACAATCCAAAGCACTAATCGCTCCATTATCATATGGAAGTATACTTAATCACACCAAAAGTGACATTAGGTTACTGACAGGTTTTCTCACCGGGCATTATAAGGTAAATTATCACTTGCATAATTTAAACCTTTGTGCATCGTCTTTGTGTCGACTTTGTCTTGAGGAAGTGGAAACAACGCAACACATATTATGTGAATGCATCGCAATATGTAGGATCAGAAGACGGTTCTTAGACAAGGAATTGCTTAATTCTGAGGATATAAGGCTAACTTCTCCATCCTCTGTTATAATGTTCATTAGGAACATTGAACAGAGTTTGAATTAGTTTAATGGATCTTGGCACAAAAGACCCATAAGGGTCGCAGTGCCGGCCGTTAGGGCTAGATCACCCCTTGAATAATAATAATAAGAGTAGCAAAGCTAAAAGACTAGCAACAGAAAGAATTCAATGGAAATCATTTGTAATGTTCCATCTAGGAATTTTAGAGGACTAAATATATCAATAAACTAATAAGTGCATTATGGAAACAGAGATTTAAATTGAGGTTATTCAAAAAATACCCAAAACCCACCATACTGTGGTGGATATAATGACCTAAAATTGAAAAATGGGTAAAAAAACGCAAAAAATCGTTTTAGAGACAAAAGGGAACTGTGTCTTTATCACGAAGGTACAGGGAATGTCGTCGATGTGCACCACTGGTGCACTTTGTACTGCACCTACTACTGCATTATAAATCAGAATTAAAATTTGTTGGTTTGGCTCTAGAAACATGCTACTGGTTTCTGTAATTATCTGACACTGTCTTATAGGAAACTACGCAGAGCGATTACATGTGCCGTCAAATGACCTTTGCCGGAGTTGCATGGATGAGGAGGAGTTGGAAACTGTCGAACACCTTATCTGCCATTGCCAGGCACTTTCTGATCAGAGACATGCTTCACTGGGATCTAGGGAGCTGCACGATCTTTCTGATTTTTCGAATGTCAAAATATAGCACCTTAGGAGTTTCATAAGAAGTAGGAATGTTAGGAACTAGTAGGGGAATCTATTACCATCCCGTGGTATCACAACTGAAGTTAGAGTCTATGTGCGTTGACGTAAAACGTTAGCAGCCACTGACAACTTTACCTAGCCTTCATTTTGAGTTATTTCATGGCGCCGAGAAATAAAATGTTTAAATTTTCCCTATTTATAGTAGTTAACTGGTCACATTTTAGTTATGTTGACCCTAAAGGACCATTGTAAATATTGGTGAAAAGATTTTTGAAATCGATTGAATTACACCGCTCTACAAATTTGAGGTTTGTCGCTGCGTTTTGGATGAAACCAAAAAAAGTTCATAGGGTTTGGTGCCCCGATTCCAAAACGGTCACTCAAATTTTTCTATCACGTCACAATTTTAAGAAAATCGCTGTTGAAGTGTCAAAAAATGCCCATTTTGACCATTTTTGAACGCCTATAAAATACGATCCTGACATACAAATGACTTGGTATCAAGCTCATTCGAAAGTGTGTAATTTTCTCTTTCAGACAAGAGCAAATCTTATTGGAATTTAATTTTCTAAAATGGTAAAAAAATCATTAGCCACAAGTGCTTTAAATCTAAAATTTACGTGTGAATTTGTGTGGAAATTTGTTAAAAAACACTGTGTAAATAAACTAAATATTAAAAAAATGGAAGGTTTTTTGCTAATGATTTGTTTACCATTTTAGAAAATTAAATTTTTAGAACATTTTATCTTATCTTTAAGAGAAAATTACAGGCTTTCGAATGAGCTTGATACCAAGTATCTTGCATGTCAGGATCTTATTTTATAAGCTTTTAAAAAGGGTCAAAAATGCCTTTTTTTCGGCACTTTAACCGGGAATTACTCAAAATCCTGACGTGATAGACAAATTTGGGCTCCGGATTTGGAATCAGCGCAGCAGACACTATCCAAATCACTAACCAGAATCCAATACGCATTTTCTTGTTGAGCTGTGTTATTTCAGAGATTTCCTTTAACATATAAACATTACCTCTTTATATTAATAGATCAAACGAGCGGAAGACAAGCATTAACCAATATTAACCCCAAGTTTCTGTATTTATTTTTTGTCTACAAAGTTTTTCTGTGTAGGTGGCCTTTGGCCGGGCTTAGGGATTACAAACTCCATGCATTAAACCCACCTTTTCCTCAAAAAACGGGGATTATAACCGAAATTGTTTTGGACTTAGTCCCCATATTGTGAATGGGGTTTTAAATGATGAATTTTAGATTTAAGAAATTTTTAACGACAAGGTCCCTTTTATTCAAAATATTCTCAGAAAATTTAGGAAGATGAATATTTTCGATCGACCGATTAGTTCGTCCTTGTCATTGAATTTCTATTTCTTACTTTTGTACCACTGAGCCGATATTGCGGAAATGTAATACCAAATTGCAGCAAACCAAAAACACCATCATCATGGGGGGGGGGGGGCATGAATTTCATTTGATCATATATGGGCAATTCCATCATGTCGAACGTGACCGTTGCACACATTAAAGTTGAAAAAAAAGTCAAAATAAAAAGATTTTTTTTCTTGACAAAAGGGGAAACTTATTGCTCTTAACTAGCTCTATAATTGTTGCTCAGGTTGATTTTGAAAATTGTTTCAAGCTTTCGAGATAATCGGAAAAAAGACAACCATTCGCACGGGACAAAAAACAGAAGTCGTTTTCGCGACTACCAATCAAAACTCTGATTTGAGCGAAACCTGAGGCAATATCACAATGCGACTAATTTTGAAATGTTGGCATATAATGTCTCTTAAAAGTTGTAAAATTTTACCTCAAAATTATTTCTACTTTTTTTTTAATTTAACTTTAATCACTGTCGCACGGGACATGTCGCACGGGACCGTTTTTTCCATCATCATATTTATGTTTTTTTGTTGTTCTTTTTTAACAAATTATAAAAAATAAGCTTAGAAAACTTGGCACATATATTTTTCGTTCCCCTAGTCTGGTTCGTATTACATTTCAGCCAAATCGGTTCAGTGGTTCAAAAGTTATTATCAAAACCGAGAATTTCAGATTAGTTTCACCTTAAATTCACGTGTTGAAAACCCGTTAAACATGTTTTTAAAACATTGGTAAGTCACAAACCTATTTTACAACGTATTTTTGTCACTCAAAAATTTTGTTCCAAAAAAGTACACTCGAAATAGTTTTACACTCAAAAAAAATTTTACACTCAAAAAAAATTTAGTAAATAATTTTTTTTTTTCAAAAATTACTTTAAAAAATTTTTTTTACATAAACATTAAATATTTCTAATCCAAAATGTTATTTACTTTCACTTAAAAAGAGCATTGTGGAGGGTAGTCATAGATTCGCCTAGTCGAATTTAACTTTTCAACTTGTTTAATTTAATGTCTTGTAATTTCATTTCATCTTCCTTCAACTTTTCTCTCCGCCGTTTGCATGTCTCTTTATTTTTTTCGTCGTTTATACTCATTTATATTTAAATAATTTAAAAGAATGTATTAAAATAAGTAAATCATTTATTTAAGAAAAAAATATTTTTTCAAAATTTTAAAATCCACACTTACCATGTCGCACGTGACCAACTTTATATAAGAACCAAGATCACAGATTTTATTATTTTTTAATTATTATTTTTTTATTTTAATTGTAATAAAAATCTGTGTTTGTTCTCAATATTTGATGAACTTTCGTCATGTCCACTTGACGCACTGATTACAAATGTTGTTTTTCAATGTCGCACGGGACATCAAAATATGTGATAAAGCATAGCAAAAACTAACCGTTATTTTTTGAATTGCATAGTTTGTTATGCATTTTTTTTAGCTCTTTGTATCTCCAGAAAGATTTTTTAAAAGCAAAAGTCAATATTTAATGCTTCTCTTTAAGAACTTTTAACAAAACAAAAGGTGCAATAGAAATGTCCCAATGAGAAAAAATTGGCTTGCTCGACTTTACATTCGAATATCTCGAAATGGGTTATGAATAAATGTAAAATTTGTTCACGTTAGTTAAATTTGATTGTTTTCCTATGAAAATATGTTAAAACAAATTCGTTTCAAGAACTTTTGGTTTTTTGGTCTTGGTAGACCTTTCGGTGGAAGTGCCCATATGTATATGATTTTGACAATCATGCTATTTTATACTCTTTAACCACATTATGCACTCAAAAAAAAAAAAAAAAAGTGAACTAAAAACTGGAAAAATTAACTAAGTTTTGAGAAAAAGAGGTAATGATATGACTCGAAAGATTCATTTTAGTTCATTTTTCTTAAAAATAGGGAAAACAATTTAAAAAAATTAAAAATTAAAATAACAAGAAAAACTGTAAAATTACAAAAAAATTTAAATTTCAATTAAAAATTATTTGATAAAAAACAAGGAAACCTGTCACATATTACTAAAATGGGATTACGAAACTTTTACTAGTAATTTGACAAAGTTTTTTTTTGAGTGTAGAGTTGTCAACCGATTAAGAGTTATTGGATTAATCGATTAAACAAAAGATACAAACTCTTATTCAAAAAATTTTAAAACAACGATTTTCAAAAACGAATATGCCGATTAATTCATGTCGATTAATCGAATAATTCGATTTTTAAAGGATTTTTTTTTAAATTTTGATTTCTTCTCATACCTTTTTTTCCAGCTTTTGGGTTTTGGGGAAAAGAGTTGCATTAAATCATGACAATGTTTTGCAGAAGATTTGGGTGTACTTGCCAAAGCAAAGTTTTTTTTAGAAAAAATAATGTTATATTACTTTGCTATTCCATGCAAAACGAATTGAAATATCAGTCGAGGACCCCATTAAAAAACCAAAAGAGCTGTACATTTCGCAAATGAGTGCAAAAATAAGTGCAAAAAAGTGTTTTTACATTTTATAGAGTATAAAAGATTCGGCACCAAAGAATATACCACTCTCACTGGTTTTATGTACATTTGATAAACAAATGTAAAATTTTTATGCGAAAAGCTTAGACTTGGTGAAAAAGTAGTTTTGGTAAAAAAAAATGATTTTTTTTTCACGAAAAATAAAATTATGTTAAAAAAAATTAATGATCACAAAATTTTTGGTGAAAAAAAAATTTGATAAAAAAAAGTTTTTGATGAATTTTTTTGATGAAAAGAAAAATTTTTTTGAAGTAAAAAAAATTTTGGTGAAAAAAAATTTTTTTTGGTGGGGAAAAAATTGATAGTAAAAAATTTGACAAAAAAAATTTGATGAAAAAAAATTGATGAAAAAAAATATGATAAATAAAAATTATGAAAAAAAATGACAAAAAAAAAGTTTGATGGAAAAAAAATATGAAAAAAAAATTGATGAAAAAAAATCATGAAAAAAAAATATTATGGAAAAAAAAATTTGATGGAAAAAAATTGATGAAAAAAAAATTTGGTGAAAAAAAAAATTCATGAAAAAAAATAAATTAATGAAAAAAAAAATTTGAGGAAAAAAAAAAATTTGATGGAAAAAAAATTGATGAAAAAAATTAATGAAAAAAAAAATTTGAGAAAAAAAAAATTGATGAAAAAAAAAAGTTTGATGAAAAAAAAACGGTTTTATTCTCCACGAGGTGTATTATTATCCAAGTTACAAACCCGAGTTATTAAAATTTTTGGTTTTAAGAAAATGAAAATAGTAATTCTTGTTTTCTTTTTCGTTAATTGTTAGCTTATACAGTAAAACTCAGGTGGCGCCCAGCAACTTTTTTAAAATTAGACACCAGCCTAAAAACATTAAAAAAAAAAAAAATTTCGCTGAATTTTTTTTCACGAAAAAAATTTTTTCGCCAAAAAAATTTTTCTGGCAAGTTAGAATTTGACTTTTTTACTTGTTTTGATATATACACTCAAAAGAAAAACTCTGTCAAAAAATCTGTAAAACGACTTTCAATTTGAATTAGCAATCTTTTAGCAGATTGTTCTGCTGAGAAGGATATTTTTAGTAAAATCTCTGTCATTTAGTTTAAGAAAATAACAGACATTTTACTATGTTTATACTGATTTTGTTTGCTGAATTTCATTATTTTTTCAAGAAATTTTTTTATATAAAAAAAAAAGCAGAACAGATTGTCAGCAGATTGCTCTGCTGAAATCAGCAGATTGTTCTGCTGAAATCAGCAGATTGTTCTGCTGAAATCAGCAGATTATTCTGCTGAAATCAGCAGATTTTTTCTGCTAAAATCAGCAGATTTTTCTGCTAAAATCAGCAGATATTTCTGCTGATTTCAGCAGATCAATCTGCTGATTTCAGCAGAGCAATCTGCTGACAATCTGTTCTGCTTTTTTTTTATATAAAAAAATTTCTTAACAAAATAATGAAATTCAGCAAACAAAATCAGTATAAACATAGTAAAATGTTTAATAACTAAAACGCCAGATAAAAGTATAAGCTTCCGTAGCGTAGTGGTTAAGAAGTGTGCTTTCAAATCGGAAGGTGGCGAGTTCGATGCTGGCTGGCGCCGTATGTTTTTTTTTTTTTTATTGTTATATTTATTCACCTCTTATGACAGATATTTAGCAAACCGTGTCTGCTAAAATCAGCAGATTTCTCATATGGCTCAAAATGGGTGTATTTTCAGCAGATTTTTCTGCTGATTGGACAGAGAATTTATTTTGAGTGTATTTTAAGTTTAAGGCAAATCGGTTTATTAGGGTTGGAATACTTCCCTTGTAAGTCCCTCAAAAATATTAAAACATCCCTCGCTTATATTTTAATGTGTTTGCGTGCTCTTTTTCTAAAGTATAAAAAACAATATTGAACAAATTATATTGGGGCGATATAGGAAAATGATGGTCATAAGAAAGACAAGTAAAACTCCTTAAAAGTATCTTACCAAATATCTGCGTATGTGTGGGTTTTTTTGTACGTTTCTATTTAAGTTAACATAAGAGCAATGCCAATAGTGAATAACAAACACAGAATGAATCCCAGTTAACAGTTATGGTTGATAGAGAAATCCAATCTATTGAGAGGATTTGTTTACATTCTTTCTTACACTTACCTATTTTGTGCTTTACGCCATCTCTGTTTTAGTACAATCCAGGCTACAGATTTAAGAATTCAAAGAAAGAATTGAAAACGAATTGTAATCACGAAAAACGCGGTATCAATAAATTTTTTGATTAATACTCTTACGATGAAGAAAATTGTTATATCAATCAGCACATTAATAATTATTTAAATAGCCTGTCCCTGCCAGGCGGAACACCAAATCACTTTTCTCAATAATTCTAATTTTTACTAAACTTTATAAAAATTATGTTTGTGCTTCAAAAATTTAATATTATGTCTGTTCGTTTACCTTACTACAATCTACTCATTTTTAAATAAATAGTAACGAATTAAGGTAAACAAACACACCTATTGCTAGATTGAGTTACATCAATATATTTCCCAAACTGGAAAAAATTTAATGAGTATAAAGGTTTTATTGATAAAATTTTAGAACTAAATTTAGCACGCCCATTTCGTCTCTCCGTCCTTAAACCGGATATCAAAAATCCATCGTGTGGATCTGTCCAATGGTCACTCCTATATACATGGCAATTTCTATCTTTCTTTGTCATAAAGGGTTGTAAAATCAGTTAAAATGTTAAAAAACACAATTTTTTCACTTAAAATTTTCCTTATAATTCTCCTTACAAAGTTTAAATATTAAATCTGACTTCATAAGGATATTACCCATTGTCAAAACTTTATACTCAAAAAATTATGTTAGTAAAATTAACTGAAAATGTCAGTTAAAATAACTACTTTGTAAGTTGTTTTGGGGTCAACTACTTTTTCAGTTAAATCAACTAACAATGTTAGTTATTTTAACTGACAAAAACAACTGACTTATGTAGTAAAAATTACTAACATTTGTAGTCAAAACAACTAATTTGTAGTAAAAATAAAATAAACAATATATAATTTTTTTTTAAAAATAATTTTTTAGAAAAAAAAAAGTTTAAGACCAAATTTTTTCCAAGTTTTTAAAAAAAAAAAAAAAGTTAAAAATAAAAAAACGAAATTTTATTTTTTTAAAAAAACTTTGAAAATTTTTCTGAGATCAAAAAAATAAAATCAACTACTTTAAATAACTGTTACTACATTACAGTACTTTTTTGTTAGTTATTCAAAAAAACGACTTAAAATAACTAACAGAAATAGTTGTTTGATATTTTTCATACAAAAATAACTGACTTTGTAGTTGAAAACAACTAACTACTGTAAAATATATAAACAACTAACATGTAGTAACTTACATAATTTTCTTAGTGCACTCAAAAAATTATGTTAGTAAAATCAACTGAAAATGTCAGTTAAAATAACTACTTTGTAAGTTATTTTGGGGTCAACTACTTTTTCAGTTAAATCAACTAACAATTTTAGTTATTTTAACTGACAAACAACTGACTTATGAAGTAAAAAGTACTAACATTTTTAGTCAAAACAACTAAAATGTAGTAAAAATAAAATAATCACTATAATTTTTTTAAAATGTTTCAGAAAAAAAATTGAAGACCAACATTTTTCCAAGTTTTTTTTGTTTAAAAAAAAGTTGTGAAAAATAAAAAAAAAGCAAAAATTTATTTTTATTTTTTGGAAAAAAACTTTGAAAATTTTTCAGAGATAAAAAAATTAAAATAAACTACTTTAAATAACTACAGTTCTTTTTTGTCAGTTGTTCAAAAAAAAAGACTTAAAATAACTAACAGAAGTAGTTGTTTGATATTTTTCATACAAAAACAACTAACTTTGTAGTTGAAAACAACTAACTACTGTAAAATATACAAACAACTAACGTAGTAAATTACATAATTTTCTGAGTGAAGCTTTTAAGTCCATCAATGAGATTCAAAAGGCGCTGGATACACAAAAAAAAAGAGAAACACAAAAAAAATATTATATACAGAAAAAAAATTGAAATAAATTAACCACACCCATTTGCCTGTCTTATTCTCCACCCATAAACTGGATATCAAAAATCCATGTTCGTGTTAATTCAAATTTTCATTTTCCTAAGTCATTTGGGGTTTTCAAATTAGTTAAAATATTAAAAAACCCAATTTTTTCTTTAAGTTTTTAATTCTCCGCCCACAGTCGAGAAATTTTAAATCCGATTACTTGAGGATATATTACATCGTTAGGACTATACACTATGCACATTCCGATTCCTTTGGGGGCTTCAAAAGAAGTTAAAATGTTAAAAATCCCAATTTCGTCACTCCCCATTTTCCTTTCAATTCTCCGCCCACAGTTCAAAAATTTAAATTTCGACTACTTCAGGATATGCTTCATCGATAGGACTATATTCTAGGAATTTTTCACCTTACTAAATCATTGGAGTAATTTAAAATAAGCAAAAATCATCATAGGTCATTGGGAGTCTCCAGATTAGTTAAAATATTAAAAAACACAATTTTGCCACGCCCCATTTTTCTCTTAATTCTCCTTCCGCAGTCTACAAAATTTAAACCCGATTACTTCAGGATATGCTTCATTGTTAGAACTAAATGCTATGCAATTTTCCGCATCCTAAGTCATTTGGGGGCTTCAAAAGAAGCAAAAGAAGCATCGTTAGGACTATATTCTAGGAAATTTTCAGCTTCCTAAGTCATTAGGGGGCTTTAAATTAAGCAAAAATGTCAAAAAATTTAATTTTGCCACGCCCACTTTTCCGCTTATTTCTCCGCCCACAGGCAAAAAATCGAAAATGCGGCTACGTTAGGATCTGCCCCAGGTGTTTTACTATATGCATGCCAATTTTCAGCTTTATAGCTCATCAGTGAGCTTCAAAAAGCTCTGGATAGACAAAAAAAGAGGAACACACAAATAGGGAAATTATATATATAGAAGATTTTTTCAATGAAAGATTTTTTTAAATTTAATCACAAATTTGATAAATATTTTATTTGTAGTCAATCAAAATAATGATTGATGTAACGAGTGAATTGTAAGCTTATTACACAATTTTGAATTTGTAATACAAATCTTTCCAATTTGTTGCCAACATTTAAAAAATAAAACTAGATTATTTTGTAAATTAAAGCGAAAAAAAATCTGTTATGTTGGAAAATTGTAATTGGACAGTAAAAGAAAATACAAAAATGTTGATCAAAGCAATAATTGATTCATTTAAATTTTATTGATCAATAGATTTAATTAAAAGTTTTTATCCAATAATTTTTTGTACGTTCTGAAATAGTGATTACAGTGTTAATGGAAACGGTGGACTTTTCACTGCAGTCCTAAGGATACCTTCTTTTAGGGGAGTCGTTACAGTAAGGAAACTTAAAATAAAATTTTCTTTTATTTGTTTTTAGAATAATATTGAATGTTCATTTTATGTAGACTTTAAGGATGTTGCCTGTAAATATACATTCGTCATAGAGTGGGCTGGTAAAATTAATTTACTGAATAAATATTTTAAAATTTTGAATTGCAATTGTACTTATTAAATTAAAAAAAAAAAAAAAATAATTTTTTAAGAATAAATTTCTTTAAAAATTTAAAAATTAGCTTCAGCCTACTCTAATGATTCAGTAAGTGTGTCTGTGTCAGTGTGCGTGTTTAATGTGTTGTGGTTGTGGTGGGAGGTAAAATAAATAGAGTTTTTTTTCCTTTTTTATTGATTTTTAATATCAATTTATATAGCCTGACACAAACAGACAAAATAACAGACACATACACATGTATAATTAGAGTGGCGAACAAAAAAATAGCAACAGATGCTTATTATATCCTCCACTTGGTTTATCATTCTGTTTGTAACTCATCAAAATATTAATCTCAGACCCCAGAATCTGTTTAAAAGGGTTTAAATACTAATAATTCCCTTGTAAGCAAAGATTTTTACCTAAAATAAAAATTTTCAGTTAAGAATTTTTGAAAAATTTTATTTTTTAACGTTAAAAAATTTAAAACCACTATAAAAATGTTTGGGGTAGGGTAGGCGGTAGTCATGTATACGGCCAATTTGAATTTAATATTTTACTTGTTATATTAATCTCTTGAGCTTTGTTCAATACAAATCTGGTCTTTTCCAAAAAAAGCTCATTGCCAACTTTGCAGCTGAAAGTTGCCCTAATAAATAGACAGTGGTGCTATTTTTTAACCACCGCTGTTTTACATACTTACATATGTATGTACTTAAAGCTGCTATGGAATGTTGATTACACACGTGTGTTACTGATACCACTCAAAGATGACTTGTCAGTTTGTTTCATGTTTTTCTTTTTTGAATTGAATTGAAATTTTGTAAATATTATTTTAATTACAAATATTAAATTATATAAATATTTACAATATGCAGTTCTACACAATTTTTCTTTATGAAAATAATCTATATTCGTATAAATCGTAATATAAAATATTCAAATATTAAGTGAGATTTTAAATGTTAATAGAAACCCCTGGGGAGTTATTAGGAAATTACAAGATTTTTAATTATATACTAAATTTGACAAAGTAATAGATTTATTACTTTTTTTAAAGATAAAGGAGCTTCCGATGCAGTGTGTTTTCTTTAACTAAAACACCGTCCGACAGCCAATATTAAACATGAACCGGATAATATGTACAGTGAGCGACAATACATTGGAAACTTTTTTATAGTAGATGAAATTTTTTAAAGACAAAGTTAACAATTCTACACGTTATTATTATCAAAAGAGTATTATTTAAAAATATGTTATGTAGGTAATTTATAAAGTTTTAATTTAAGCTTAATAGCGTCCAGATTAAGTAAATAGTGAATGTGCTACGAGGGTCGATGTGGAAAATTAAATAATTTATATTTTTAATTTAGAGACATTTTTCAGAAAATTTTTAAAAAATATTTCTGAGTCGATTTTTTCTAAGTTAAGACCTGGCCCTGGACTTGCAAATTAAAAAATAAATCAAAAAAGGAATGCAAAACAATGCATCAATAAAATTAATATTACCTCTGCAAGCAATGCGTTGAGGTTTTTGCCTTTGTACTGTTTTTCCATGGGCATTAAGGGTGGGATAGTGTTGTGTGAGATTTTAAGGAGCAATATTTGGAAGCGCTAGAACCGCTCATTTTGTGAGGTTGGTAAAAAAAGTGTATGAGCCAAAAAATGGGGGAGGTCGGATAGGATCTAGGGGTCGCTCATCGGGGTCAAAGTTGGGCGTAGAGGAGAAAAAATCCACAAAAAGCCCCAAAACTCCCCTGGTTTTGCTCTTAGAGGGGTCAAATGTGAGACCGGCCCCCATTATTTTTTCCCCCTGAACACTTTTGCCAAATATACCTAAGCCCTATCTCCAATCCCTAAGGGGGGTCCCATACAAAGGTTCAATTTTTAAAAAGTCTTTCTTCTACCGCTCTAGCTGTCCTAAGAGTCACCCTAGAGGAATCAAATGTATGACCGACCCCCAATATTTTTTCAACCCCAACATTTTCTTAGAAGATACCTACCCCCTATCTTCAATCCTTAGGGTGGTCCCCATACATTTTTTTTATTTTTTCTTAAATTGTCATATTAAATCAGCTCCTACCGGTCCAATGGTGCCTCCTAGAGGGGTCATTATAAAGACCAACCCCCATTAGTTTTTAGCCCCCAACACTTCTTCTGAACATACCAATTCCATATCTCCAATTCCTAAGGGGTCTCCCACACAAAACGACATTTTTGTAAATCTTGCTCCCACCGCTCTAACTATCGCAGGGGTGACCCTAGAGAAGTTAAATGTGTGACCGACCCCCAATATTTTTTCAGCCCCAACATTTTCCCCAAACAAACCTACCCTCTATTTTTAAGCCTTAAGGGTGTCCCCACACATTTTTTTTTTTTTTTTTTATTTTTTTTTATAAAATTTGCGCCTACCGCTCCCACTGTGCCTTTTAGGGACGGGAAATGCAGACTGACCCCCATTAATTTTTGCCCCCTACATTTTTTCTGAACATACCTACGCCGTATTTCCACTTTGTAGGGGTGCTCCCCTGGGGAAAACTAAGTGTTTGAAACCAAATTCGTCAAAACGTCTGGACCAGGAGTGGTAATGTTTGCGCGTTTTAAAGAGCAGTGGGAAAATATAAAAGACAAACCGTACAGTCTTGGCATATAAGATGAGGAAGTGGCAGGCAACATACCAGCTCAAGTCCAAACTGACATCAAGTTGTTTTGTTGGGCTCAAATAAAAGAAAAGCAACCCAGAGACGACTACAAGGAGTTTCTTGAAATTGTTTTATTATACCTTGGCGAAAATATTCCTAACAAGCATTTTAGCCCACCAGGACCCATCAGTCATGCTCGATGGATGGCAAAAGGCATATATTGCCTAAAAATGTTTTTGTTCCGAAAATATATCGGTTTGGCCAAAAAAGAATTAAATGCACTTCTTGATGTGACCGTTTTCATCATAACAATTTACGTAAAAGCTTGGCTTAGCGCTACCAAAGCAATAGAAGCTCCAATCAATGATTTGAATTTTTTAAAAGCGATTGCCAATTATGCTTCAATTGATAAGATTCTGTCGCAACGATTGGTCAAGAGATTCTGTGAACATCTCTGGTATCTCAGTGGCGAAGCTGTTGCTCTCGCACTATTTGATCCGAATATCTCTTGTGAAATAAAACGAAAAATGTCGAATGCAATTCGTATATTTGAAGAAGAGAAAGAGGAATTGGAGGAAGAGTTATCTGACCATGAGATGGACGAATCGTCTAACGAAGACAGCGAGTAAGAAGATGACGATGATATCGGGGAAGAAGATGCCTCAGAGGATAGCGGCAACAGTGGCAACAAGGATTGTAATCCTCCAGTACATGTTTATGGATTCGAAGGTGTGAAAAGAATTAACATGGCATCGAAACAAGTGAATCAAGAACTCATGAAAACTGATTTAAGCCACTACGTCACACCTGAGACTCCAAAATTTTTTGCACGCTTCGGAATAACAACAAATTTAGTTGCTTCCGATCCAAATACTTGGGAAAATCGTCAGGACTACCAGCGAGCGCTGCAAATATTATGTAAATTACATGTTGTCAACGACGCTGCCGAAAGAGGCGTAAAATTAATAGAAAACTATAACAACGTGTTGTGCCGTAACGAGGAGGAAAAAATAGTTTTGCTTCAGGTCGTGGCCGAAAATCGGAAACAATATCCATCACACGAGAAAAATAAATTAATTTGATTTATAGTTATATTATTTATAATTTTTTATTATTTTCAAGTTAAAAAAAAAATATTTTTTTACGCTTAACAAAAGTTACTATTAAATTAAAGACCTCGGATTTCTCGATAAAATAAATAAAAAAATTGTGGGGTAGCATTTGAAGATAGAGGGTAGGTATGTTTGAAGAAAATTTTTTGGCTAAAAAAATATATGGGCAGGTCATACATTTGACTTTTCTACATACATTACTAATTTAGTTTTCCCCAGGGGAGCACCCCTACAAAGTGGAAATACGGCGTAGGTGTGTTCAGAAAAAATGTAGGGGGCAAAAATTAATGGGGGTCAGTCTGTATTTACCGTTCCTAAAAGGCAGAATGGGAGCGGTAGGCGCAGATTTTATAAAAAAAAAATTAAAAAATAAAAAAAATGTGTGGGGACACCCTTAAGGCTTTAAAATAGAGGGTAGGTTTGTTTGGGGAAAATGTTGGGGCTGAAAAAATATTGGGGGTCGGTCACACATTTAACTTCTCTAGGGTCAACCCTGCGATAGTTAGAGCGGTGAGAGCAAGTTTTACAAAAATGTCATTTTGTGTGGGAGACCCCTTAGGAATTGGAGATATGGAATTGGTATGTTCAGAAGAAGTGTTGGGGGCTAAAAATTAATGGGGGTTGGTCTTAATAATGACCCCTCTAGTGGGCACCATTGGACCGGTAGGAGCTGATTTAATATGACAATTTAAGAAAAAATAAAAATAATGTATGGGGACCACCCTAAGGATTGAAGATAGGGGGTAAGTATGTTCTAAGCAAATGTTGGGGTTGAAAAAATATTGGGGGTCGGTCATACATTTGATTCCTCAAAGGTGACTTCTAGGACAGCTAGAGCGGTAGGAGCAAGATTTTTTAAAAATTGAACCTTTGTATGGGACCCCCCTTAGGGATTGGAGATAGGGTTTAGGTATGTTTGGCAAAAGTGTTCAAGGGGAAAAAATAATAGGGGTCGGTCTCACATTTGACCCCTCTAGGAGCAAAACCAGGGGAGTTTTGGGGCTTTTTGTGGATTTTTTCCCCTCTACGCCCAACTTTGACCCCGATGAGCGACCCCTAGATCCTATCCGATCCGCCCCATTTTTTGGCCCATGCATTTTTTTTACGAACCTCACAAAATAAGCGGTTCTAGCGTGTCGAAATCGAAAACTCGTGCACTATCCCACCCCTAATGGGCATTGTGGTTTGGTGAAACCATTCTCCTTGCTCATCGGATTCGGTAGGGAGTTGTTTGATAAAATCGTCAAAATGAAAATGAAGAAAATGCAGCTTTAATGTCATCGATGCTCCGATTATCTCAAAATAATGCAGCATTTCTTTCACCCATTCTCTTGCTTCCGGTTCCGCGTCTCGATCCCCTCCCAAGACTCTGGTGCATACACGCAGAAGGTAAATCCATGCCATTGAATGATTTTCATCAAGCGATGAATCAAAGTTGCTCTTGAATAGCTTTCTAATGTCAGGGCTATTAAGTACGCCTGTTAAATGAAAACAAAAATTAAAGACAGAAAGAAAACATTAACATAGTGTAAATAGTACAATTAGGTGAACAAAAATTCGTTTTAAATTTACTACAATACCTTTTTTAATTTTGTCATCGCTACGCTTTGGGAAAACGCTTTTCAAATAGTCGAATGCGTTTGGACAATTTACAACGGCCACTTCGATGAATTCTTTAACAATTCCCAATTTTATGTGGAGCGGTGGCAGCAAGATGTCTTGAGTATCCCAGCAAAACTTTGGTAATGGGTAGTGATTATATAACACATTACCAGGTAATGTATATACCTTATTTGTAGCATTATTTTAGGATGTCTTACCAAACATTTGTTCCACAACGTATTATTTTCAAGTGAAAAATAATGCATTACTAATAATTTGCTACGTAATGCATGATTATTGGAAAAAATGTATTTCATATTTATTATTTCTAAACATTAAATCATGGATGACTTATATTTGGTTACATTATGTATTATTTGAAAGTTTGAAATAATGCATTATTTATAATTGGATGCATAATGCATTACAATAACATAAAAAATAATTATTTTATAAAAAAATGCATAAGTTTAAACTAGAGATGGACTCACGACAGGAAATTTCTAACGACACACACTCTCGAGCATATTTTATCTACTTACACTCACTTACAATCACGTGAGTAAATTTAATACAAAATTACTTTTTCACTACTCGTAACACCTTATATATTATCTTCTGGTATGCTATATTATTTCATTTCTCTCTCGTAACCTATAAAATATCATATATTTTACACCTTACTCGTATTCTTAGTTATAAATTTATGACTTATTTTATACCTTACCGGTATTCTTTGTGATAATGTGGATGCATTACTTTGAGTCTCATCGCCTGTTAAAATCATCAATGCTGCAATGTATAAAATAAGAGATCCAATACCTTATTTTATACCTTATTTGGTAATCTAAGTTTTGCTGGGATTGTCAATTAAAGGTGCATTCTTCAGTCTATGTTGTTCTATTTGTTCATCCACACTTCCTCTTGGCCTCCACGAATTACATTGGAATTGATTCAGAGGTGAGCGTGAATCCCAATTACAAAGAAAACAAAAGAATTTTGGGAAGCCGCCCTTATCGATGATCCCTTGCAAAATGTTGATGACCTTCAAATCACAGCAAATCTTCCATTTATTTTCGTAATATTTGATTTTTTCCATTATATCTTTCAATGTTTCATAGCTTTCTTTCATGTTGATACCCATTGCTAGCGGAATGGAAGGTTTTCAACACTGCTTTCAAGCTTGAAACAGAACCATCAATAAATAATCTCCACTCACTAGCGATGTAGTTCATTCCCATTTTTACCACCAAAGCTTTTATATCGTTGCAGTAAGCGAACGAATTGTCATCATTTAGAGTGTAGAGCCTCCGAAATTCAGCTTGTCGTTTGCGGTACGCCGTAGAGTTAACATTAGCATGTGTGAGTTTTCTTTGCTTTAAAAAAGCTGTCAAAAATATTGCAAGTCGCTGCGATAATCCCAATATGGCCACAATGAAATCCATTTCCATTTGTGTTATTAGTTGTGGTCCATCTCTTCCCTGTTAGGGCTCATAATCGGTATCAAATGGATCTTCATAAGTAACACCACTTGCTCTACTCATTGCTGTAAATTCTGTAGTACGAGCTGGAATTGGCGGCCTTGGTGATACAAAATTTTCAGGTGCAAGCACTAGTAGTGTGGCTGTTGCAGTTGCTTTATAAATTTTGTTCTTCTCAGCATGTCGATTTAGACGACATGTGTAATTTACGCATTCATAGTAACTGGTTGCATCATGATCACCTGGGCGATTAATCCAGTTTACCGGCTTACAATACTTCATAGTACCTCTTGCCTCCACTCAACTATGCCATGAGATTGTTATAACATTGGCGACACACTGTATTAGGTGTGTAATTTTCACCGGTCAAGTCCACTTCGTCGAAAAACAATGTATATGCTCTTTTAAATTCACTAGTTAAAAGATTCTTTTCCTTTTAAAATCTTGTAGATGTTTTTTTTCTGGTTTGATGACCGCAAACGTAGCAAAATAAATCAATTTTTTCACACTGCATACTGAAACTGTCAGTTGCCACTGTTGTGCACGAATTATGTTGTAGCACTTTATATAACTTTGACCGCGTCACTTTTTTCACTTTTGCGGCTACCTAAGCGCTACCTAAACGGTTTTAAGAATTAATCCCACACAGAAAAAAATAAAAAAAAGTTTTGAGTAAATTTTTAATACTATTGAGTAAAAATTACTCAATTTTGCACCAATAAACGATTTAATAGTATTGAGTAAACTTTTAATAAAAAATTATTAAATGCTAAATAAAAAATTTGAGTAAATTATTAATTCACAAAATTAAAACTTTACTCAAAATTTTTCAATATTTTTAAGTAAGTTTTTAATTGTGTCAAGTAAAAATTTACTCAAAATGTATCAATTTGTTTTTTTTTAAAGTTTCGATTTTTTTTCAAAAAAAAAAAAATTGCTTTTTCAAACTTTACCAAATATACTTATGTCTTCAAGACAAAGGAACATTTTATAAAAATGATTTCAAACTATCATATACATATACAAAAAACTATAAACTAAATGAGAATTCAAAACACCAAGAGAATAAAAAAATAAATAAAAAAATATTAAATTTGTATTAAATTATTTACTCAAATTTTGTTTTTAATTTTTGATTAAATTTTTAATTGCGTTAATTAAAAAATTACTCAATTTTTTTTTTAATTTAAACATGTGATTACTCAAATTGTTTTTCTCAATATTATTTTCTGTGCAGAAAGTTTATATGTTGTAGAAATTTGTTTGTTGAGATCTTAGGTAAATTTTTGTAGTTGATTGTTTCCTTGAATTTTAAACGGTTTGCTACCTATGGACCTAAACAGGAGAAAAAAGGTAAAAAAAAATCGAATTTTTTTAAGTTTTTTGCGATTTTGATCTGGACGGTGAAGTTTTTTTGATTTTATATGTTTGCAATTTTCTAATGTTCTTTATGACAAGAGCTACAACTTTGCCTCAGAGAGTAAATCGAAATTCTGAACGGTTTGCAAGATATGAGCCCGAGAAACTGATCACTTTTTTGCGAAAATGATACCGAGGCCCCAAATTTTTGGCGGCCCATAAAAAAAATTGCATGACTTTGGGAAAAATTGGGAGACACGGGTCTTTTTTTTAGTCTTTTATCACGTAGTGGTGTCCGTATATGGTTATTTTGCCATGACTTAAAAAATTACACACAGTGTTACTCTATTTTACACTAGTAAACAATAGTATTGAATATACATTTAATAAAAATTTATAAAATGTTTTTCAAAAAATTTTAGTAAATTTTTAATTGACACAATTAAAACTTTACTCAAAAATTTTCGGGTTGTTTAAGTTATTTTTTAATTGTTCCAACTTGGAACTTCCAAGTAAAAATTTATTAATTTCTTTTTTTAAAAAGTTTCATATTTAAAAAAAAAAACATTTTTTTTTAAACTTTATTTATGCAAAAAAAAACTATAAACTAAATGAGAATTCAAAAAACAATGAAAAAAATATACAAGCCTGCTCCTAACTTCTGAACTTCCAGACGATTTTGCTAAATTCAATACATGGACAACGACAAATATATGTGATAAGCTTTAGCTGTCAGCCGAAAGTTATCGTGTTTTCTACTCTTTACATATTTCGAATTGTTACAAATGGAAATCAAAGGAAATTCACTCCCCCAAACCGAATTTGAAAGAAAAGAAAGGAGAGTAAAACGAACAAAAAAAGATCTGAATTTTTTTGTTGCAAAATGCATACACTCAAAATAATAACTCTGTAAAATACTCTGTAAAATGACTGTAATCTCAATTCAAAAATTATTTGACAAATATTTCTGTCAAATTACAGTTTTAAAGAATTAATTAATTAATTAAAGTATTTTTTATAACAAAAAAAAAAAAAACAAGTTTTATCTGTATTTTTACTTTTTCTATGTAATCTTAATTTCATATTAAAAACAGAGTTTTCTGTAAAAACACCAAAATTTTATACGAATTTTTTTGAGAAAATGTTAAAAAAGTACCAAAAAAAATCTTTTCAAAAATCATATAAAAGTTTTACTAAATAACATGTATTTTACTAAACTCAGTAAATTTACAGATTTTTTTTCTGTAAAATTTTGGTTGCATCAAGTGCATTTTACAAATATATGTAATGTGTATAGGAAAAATCTGAGAATTATTCTATAGCAAAAAATCTAAGTTTTTTCTATAGCAAAAAATCTGAGTTTTTTTCTGGAAAAATTTAAAAACTTTTCTTTAACAAAAATGTATCAGAATCTAGGATTTTTTTTTAAAAACAAATTACTCATGATATAAAAAATATTTTAGAAAAAATCTAAGAATTTTATTCATGAGAAATTTCAGAATTTTTCTGTAGAAAAAATTTATCAGAATCTAAGAATTTTTCTGTTGAAACAATTACTCAGCAATTACTTCGAGAAGAAAAATGGCTCAGCATAAGAATCTGAGATTTTTTCTTTTTAAAAAATCTCTCAAAATCGCGACTTTTACTTTATGAAAAATGTATTTTACTTTATGAAAAATGTCTGTTACTTTATGAAACATATCTCAGAACCTTAGACTTTTTCAATTTTGAGGATGTTTATTCTGGCTCGAGGTCATTATTTTCTTTACTAATTAAAACCATGATATTCTCATTGCATAATTTTCAAGAATATTATTTTTTGTTTTAAATTTATTTATGTTGGTCATTTTTGCAAGACTTAATCGACACTTGTTTCGGAATTTGTCAAGATTCCATTGTCAAGATTATTTAGCAAAAATAGAAACGATTTACTACAAAGTATCAAACGAGTCTAATGACAAATCGTTTGTGCACAAACTAAAATATAAGAATATATTCGACTCTATCCCCAATGTGAATTAGAAAGACGAAGAAATTGTACTATACTAGTAAGGCAACAATTGTCAATAACCAACAAAAATATTTAAAGCATTTTACATATGATAGTCCAGTGGACTACAACAATATGTTATTTGTTGTTGTGAATGTAATAACCACATTAGGGTTATTCATCACTATGGCGTGCCAACCATTATGTTCAAATTCTGATTAATTTTTATTAAAAAATAAAAATTGTTTTATTCGACCTTTAAAATATTCTATTTTGAGGATGTTTATTCTGGCTCGAGGTCATTATTTTCTTTACTAATTAAAACCATGATATTCTTAGATTTTTTCTATATGAAAAACTTTATAACTGGATCCGCTGCTGTTTAAAGCTTAACAAAAATTTTTACCTTCATGACCTTTGACCACAAAATAAAACGAAACAAAAAAATTATTGTTTTAATCCCTAAAATGCTTTGTAAATAATTTTTGAATACTCTACGGAATTATTAAACACAATGATATACATTTGTATGTATGAGTAAATTAAATAGCTTAAGGCTTTTCAATAAACAAATACATTAAAGTTTAGATAACTTTAAACAAAAAACTAAAATCCGATTAAATACAAGTAGTACATATGTATTCCCAAAAGTTGTTTTGTTGTTTAAACAAATACCAAGTGCTTCTCTAAAGTAGTGTGTGCGTAAAACTAAAACCAATCTCAGTGGCATGTACGCTAGGGCTTCCCAATTCCGATCCCGGAAATCCCTGGATTTTCAGGATTATGCGAATATCAAATCTCGAGATTTTTGATTTTCAGTCCTGTAATTTTTGGGATAAATTACCAAAAAAATAGTCAAGCTCGAGGTCGTTTCTGTATAAAAATATTCTTTTTATTTTATACAAAAAAAAAAACCTCGAGCTGGATTATTTAAAAACGACTTCGACTATTTTTTATTATTTTTATATATTTTTTAAAGATTTGTATTAAATATGAATTTACAAAAATGCCTGCGAATTTGTTACTCTTGCCCACTACAGTAAGTCATGATGTTTTGCTGAAGATTTGGGTGTACTAATTGTAAGTACACTGTACTTGCCAAAGCAATTTTTTTTAGAAAAAGTAATGTTGTATTCATTTGCCATTCCATACAAAACGAATTGAAATATCGGTCGAGGATCCCATAAAGTCCATCTGTCTGTTGAAAGCAAGTTGCAGTCCAAACCAAAAGAGCTGTTAATTTTGTGAAGGAGTGTATTAATTAAGTGCAAACATGTATTTTTACATTTTGGAGAGTATCAAAGATTTTGTGCAGAAGAATTTAACACTCTTACTTGTTTTTTTTTGTTCATTTGTTAAACAAATGGAACAATTTTTATGTCGGAAGTGTAAACTTGGTAAAAAATTAATTTTGGTAAAAAAAAAATGAAAATATATTAGATCGATAAACCACGACGAAAGATAGCCGAATACGGATATTCTTCACAGGAGGACTCCCTACCTGAAGTTATTGCCCGGATGACTGCTATAGACGGGTTTCCTTTTTCGAAGTTCTGTTTAAGAACTTCGAAAACCTTTATGAACGAATGAATTTGAAATGCCAAAATATCGGGAAAATCTTTACAAATCTCGAAAAAGCCCGAAAAATTAAAAAAAAAACTCCCACAAATCCCGAGATTAAAAATATCCCGAAAATCCCTTGACTCCGAAAATTTTTCTTTAATCCCGAGTCCCGGAATTCAGAAAAACACATAGCGATTGGAAGCCCTTATACACACACACAAACATATATAAACACAGAAGGATACACAAATCTAGAAAAATGGGCATCATAAACTAAACATGAACATAGCAAATTTTGAGTTTAAAAGATACAATAATCTATGGAGAATAAAGTAACGTACTCATAAGTTATGTAAATGTTAGTCTGAATGCATGTGTGTGAGTGTGGTTTTTTTTGTTGTTGTCATTGTATTTGTAGATAGTATATACATACATAAATACAAAAGATATACGTTTATTAGCGTACTTACTTGATAGTCCTACCAGGAATGGTTGGTCTGTTGATCAGTCGGACGGACTGGTCGGTCGGTTGGTCAAAAATAACAACAGCACCACCTTCACACTGATTTACATACACGTGTTAGTTAAACTGGAACAGTATGGTTTCAGTTGTAAGGACTTGTACCTATAACCTGAACACAGATGCACACACTCACACATACACCCATATATACACTTATACAATAATACACTTGTGGCATACAGCTGTTTGTATGTCCATCTGTGTGTGTGTAAATTTTTGTCTCTAACCAATATAATTGTGGTTGTTCTATGGATAATGCAGATATGGCACTTGGGTATACTCAATGTCAATTAATATTTCACAATAATAACCCAAACGCATTTGGTATATGTACGTACATACATTTGTCTGTATGTGTTTATGTATATTTTCTATGTAGATAGAAGGTAAGGAATACTTATGCATAGATCTACATCTACATTGTACTGTCTAGTATATGTAGTTATTATATGGTTATTTGAACTATGGTTGTAGTGTATTTAACCCATAAGTGGACAATTTTGGGGAAGACTTTGTCACTGTCGTATTTTTTGACCGGAAATATTAAGTAAGGTTTCCAACTCGAGATTATTGGTCTAACTGGCAGGACACCCCTGCTGACACCGTAAATATCTTTACTGACAGATCCAAACAAACGCATGTAGTATGAGCGGGTTTCACGAACATGGAACAAAACTTGAACTTTTCTTTTAAGCTTCATTTGGACTCGAGCATATTTCAGGCCGTAATAGTTCCTATAACTAAAGCTGGAAACCAAGGGAACAACTAGAAATTTGATTTTTTTTGTGTCTACACAACCAGGTTTATTTATTATGGGTACCAGGACACAACGGAATACAGGGAAATGAAAAGAGAGATGAACTTGCGAAACTTGGAACTGAAGTTACCATGGTGCCAGTTTTACCACCGCTTCAACACTATAAACTTCAACGGAATTCCATTAATGTTGCAAAGGCAAACATGAAATGGAGAGAACAGACAACATGCAAAATCAGCAGAACTTTGGGGCCAACTTATGATCAAGGAAAAACTAAATATCTACTATCATTAACGAGAAGGGAATGTCGAGCTGTGACTGGGAAAACAACTGAGTAAAGACGGATTCGTGAGGTGACCCACAGCCTATTTCTCGGAGCGTAGATCAACCTGGCATTGTTTGGATGCTCGGTCATATAACACCCAATCAGAAATTGACGAGGTAGAAGGGAGAGATGGCTCCGAACGGGCAGAATTTTGGTCTCCTCATATGGGTGCTCTTTAGATTTCATTGACGCGAATTTCTCGGAGCGTAGATCAGACCTGTCATGGTTGGGATGCTCGGTCATATAACACCCAATCAAAAATTGACGAGGTAGAAGGGAGAGATGTAACCACCCTGAGGGCCGTGCTCTGCGCCGTTTGGAGCTTTCTCCATTGTGTATCGTTTATAGATGACGACCAGGTTGGGCATCATAATCGATTAGGCGTCGACTTATGGCTTTGTATGTTGTCAAGATCGTCTCCTTATATTTGCCTCAGGTGTTTTCCTTTAGCGCTTTCAAAATAGAGTTTTTTCCCTGCACTTGCCTGATCATCTCTTCAGCGTGCCTGGCGAACAAAATATAGCTTTCAAAGTGACCCACACGAATCTTGGGGTTTTTCACCGTGGAAACTCTCTGTGCACTTATATAGACATTGAAGATTCCTGGTAACGTAGTTAATGTGGTGAAATATGTGGCCTCTTGTGAGGGCTCTTACTACTAAGGCCTCCGGCTATGACTGTCGTCATTTAGAAAGCGCAGTAGTTGTGGTGGTCTGCCATGGGGGATTCTCCCTAAGGAAAGGCAGAAGAACAGATTCCAGGACCTTAATCTCTGAGGACAATAGGGTAAAAGGCCTGTAGGAGCTTCCCAAGCTAATGAGTTTCTAGCGTTTGGGAACAGGCTAAATGTTTTTCCACGTTTACCCACCCTTTCTCTCCCACGTGTTTGAATATTATAATTGCAAGACCATAGAGACCTTTTGCCGTCTAGGTTTTTGCTTTTCTGATAGATTTGGAGACATCTTCTGTCACAAGAAAAGATCTAATATTTCTTCCGATGCCTCTTTGGTCTGGCCAGATGCTCTACAAACAGTCGGTTTATGGTAGAACACCGCCTTGGGGAGTCAAGTGGCGTGCCACTCTCGAAAGTGAGAGTGTGTATTACGCTTCTGCGGTGAATGAAAAGGTTCTTATTTGTTGACCAAAGATGTTTAGAAGCTTGTCGGTGTTCAATAAATGTTCAAAAGGCGGAACCCAACAAAATATCATCGTTTAGGGTTCTTTGTGATTCTGTCACTGCTTCTTGTAGAACATTGAGCGCGTCCTAATACTTTTTCTCTACAAAAATCTATTTTTTTGCACATACTTCTAGAGTACAATTTCTAAAGTATTTTGGTCTTCTAAACACGAGTCTGTCATCAAGTTATTTAAAATCGCCGTATCGAAATGTAGGCATTCTCATTGCTTGTGCAAGAGGCTGCTGACGTTTTACGTCGGCACACATAGACTCTGAGCTCCGTTGTTACACCACGGGACTGTAATAGGTTCCCCTTCTAGTGCCTGCCGTAAACCAATTTGAACTTCTTATGAAACTCCTAAGATATTGAATTTTAACATCCGGCAAACCAGGAAGATCGTGCAGATCCCAGTGAAGCAAGTCTCTGACCAAAAAGTGTCGGTAATGGCAGATGAAGTGTTTAATATTTTCTAACTCTTCCTCATCCATGCAACACCGGAAAAAGTCATTCGACTGAACATTGGACCGCTCGGCATGCTTCCCTAAAAGACCGATAATTACTGCAACCACGGTCGAAATCTCTCCTCTTGGAAGCGATTTTAGCTCACCTGTGCGTTGAAATAGCCAAATCTGTCATGTTGTCTCACACGTCCCTCCATTCGCCCATCTTTGTTTAGTCTCCGTCGCGCAACAAAGCCGCCGATTTTGCTTGCAAGTTTCTAGAGGCATACCAACACATATCAATTCTGTTAGAACCTGTAATGTAGTTCCCAGTCTTACAAGATCATCGGCTTTGCAATTCTCTGGAATGTCTCTGTGCCCAGGGACCCATATAAGTCTTATGTCAAACTGCTTGACCATCTCATTTAAAGACGTGCGGCAGATAAAAGCAGATCTTGTTTTCATAAACATTGACTCCAGGGACGTCATCGAGGCTTGACTGTGAGAATAGATGTTGACTGCCTTTGAGCCAGTCTTAACCCAAGGCTATCCGAATAGACTCTAAAGCCAAATTATTAGTGTAGCCTCGAACTTTAATATACACTTTTCCAATATTAAAAATTATTTTACTTTTGAGGGCTTGGTCCAAAATAACGCGATTTAATACAACTTTTCTGATGACAGATTCGTGCTTTAAGCATCTCAAAATTTTAAAACACGTTTATGGGTTAACTTTGGTTTTATGGTTATGAGTGTACTATAGAAAATGTTGCAGTACCTGCACCTAATAACGTTGGTTACGCAATTTCCATGTGTTTTCAAAGATTGTTGTTTGTTGGAGATTTTTTTTTTTTTGGAATTATCACATGTTTTTGAAAAGCTTTTGTGCATTAAAAAATACACAGAGACAAATTTTCATATTTTTAAAAATGTTTGTCTCAGAATCTCAGATTATTTTTTTTTTAAAGAAAAATCTGTGATTTTTTCTATACCCGAGTAAAAAAAAATTGTATGGTAAAACATGTTATCTTATAAAATTATATATAATTTATTGGATCTGATTTTGCTAAATTTCATCCGAAAATTGGCCGCGCCAAAGTTATCTCATAACATCTTATAATATATGAAGTTACAGTTTAATATTTGATTGTATGTGATTTCATCCGGAAATTGGCCGCGCCAAAGTTATCCCAAATTATCTATTATCATGATTTTGTATTAAATATGATATAATATGATGTAATTTCATCCGGAAATTGGCCGCGCCAAAGTTATCTTAAAATATCCAATATCATGATTTTATATTAAATTGGATATTATATAATGTAATTTCATCCGAAATTTGGCCGCGCCAAAGTTATCTCATAATATCTGATATCTTGATTTTATAAAAAAATTATTGGATACATTTTTATCCAAAAAATGTTTCTATTTTTAGATTTATTTTTAGATATAATAATGTCAAACTGAAAATAAATAAAAAAAAAAAAAACTTCGAACGGACGGGGATTAGAACCACAAGTCTTCCGTTTTGTAATCGCAATCTCTACCCTCTAGACCAGCGGACGTTGTTAGCAAATAACAACTTTAAAAGACTTAGTTTTAAATAAATTGATCGTATCTAATTATATCAAATTGATCTAACATATAGTAATATATGATTACATCCAATTAAATATGTTATTCACTTGTACACAATTTTCAAAAAGACTTAGAAAATTTTTGATAAAATTTGCAAAAAAAAAAAATTGGAATGACGTACAGCGCTATTAAGGGCTTCCGTGGTAAGATTAAATAATAATTTTAATGTAGCGGTATGCCTTATTTCCAAGTCATAGGCTTCCAAAGTGAAAAAGGACTTTGGCTTATAAGTTCGAAATTTTTCATGGAATCAGGAAATAAGAATTAGATTTGAGATCGGGTTACAAAAATCATTGATAATTTGATAATTTGAACCAAATATAGCTATTATTAACTATATAAATGCAATATAAATTTTTTTAAATGATTGCAAAAATTCAAAAAGTAAAATTTTTTAAGTTCTAAAAAAACAAATGCAATAAAAAAGTGTTTTCCATTTAAAAAAAATTAAAAAAATATATTTTTTTCTGGAATCGAACTCGGGTTCCCAAAAATGATAGATAATTTTATAATAAATTAAATATAGTTATATATAACTATATAAAAGCAATATAATTTTTTAAAAATGATTGCAAAAATTCAAAAAAAGAAAAATTTTTAGTTCTATAAAAAATAAATGCAATAAAAAAGTGTTTTCTATTTAAAAAAAAAAAAAAAAATATATATTTTTTTCTGGAATCGAACTCGGGTTCCCAAAAATGATAGATAATTTTATAATAAATCAAATATAGTTATATATAACTATATAAAAGAAAAATAATTTTTTAAAAATGATTGCAAAAATTCCAAAAATGAAAATTTTTTAGTTCTAAAAAAATTAAACGCAATAAAAAAGTGTTTTCTATTTAAAAAAAAAATAAAAAAAACATTTTTTTCTCGACTGGGCCGGGAATCGAACTCGGGTTCCCAAAAATCATATGTAATCTTATATGATACAATAAAAAGTTTTGTATAACCATATATGTTGACACACAAAAATAAATTTTGAAATACTGGCATATATAATTATATATGGCTAGTTTTTTGGTCAAAAAAAATATTTTTTTTATACATGATTATATCAAAATATATATTCCATTACATATGCGACCATTTATGAATATATATTGAGTTTAGACGAAATTTGCGTATATATAGTACCATACAAACACAGATATGTTATCGTTTAAGACACATATAATTATATCTATTAGTTATATTATTAGTTATATATAGTTTTAAATGGTATTATATTAGTCATATATAATTATACATATGTAAATTGATACTGGATTTTTTGTTTAGTAAAGTCCTATACATAATTAGATATAAAGTCACGTATAATAATGTATGAAATCGGATTAAGTTTTATGTGCAACGTATGATTACATCTACCATTTATATTAATATATTATGAACAATATAATTAGATATGATTTTATATGACATCATTTAAAAAAATTTTAAAATTTCAAAGTGAGATATAATTTTATACTTTGACTCATATAGTTGTATATGGTTTTATAAAAACATATAAAATAATATACATTTATATAAATTCCTTTTTACTCGGGTAGAAACAATTTATTTGTATGTATTTTCTGAAGATAAAATAATTCAGGATTTTAGAATTTTTCTATAAGAAAAATTTCTCAGAATCTGAGAATTTGCTTTAAATGAAAAATTTCTTAAAATCTGAACATTTAAAAAAAAATTTTCTTATTCTTAAACTCTTAAATTTTTTCTTAAGGAAATATTTCTGACAATCTTAAAATTTTTCTATAAAGAAATCGATTGGAAAAATATATCAGAATCTAAGAATGTTTCAAAGGAATCTAGAGGGTGGTTTGTATGGGGTCTGCAAAAGAACTGGTCCGATTCCCTCAAAATTGGAATGTTGACTTGTGAATGAAAAATACGTTTACTACCTACGCAACAAGTTTTTATAGGGTGTCAAAATGACTCCATGATAATCAAAAATTTCCTTAACCTCCCGCATCGCGGGGGAAGGCATTTGGAGTTCGAGCAGAAAGTTTCCCACCATAGCATTATTTTTTAAAGTGGCTTAACTCGAAGAAATTTAGAAATTATATTAAGTTACGATTTCGCGCATTTCGCACAAACTTTCAAACTTTGACAACCCCTAGTGAAATTTTTTGAGAAAAATATTTGTAGAACATTTGAACGTTACAAACGGAATTTAATAGTGAGTATTCCCTCATACTGTGGTTGGGGCGTATAAAAATGTCGTTTTATTTATTAAAAAAAATTATTATTAAAAAAAAAAAATAATAAAAAATTTAAGTAAGTTTTTATTACTATTGATTAAAAAATTACTCAATTTTGCACCAGTAAACGATTTAATAGTATTGAGTAAACTTTTAAAAATAATTTTTGAAATGTATGCCCAAAAATTTGATTAAACTTTTATTTCATACAATTAAAACTTTACTCAAAATTTTTCGTTTTTGTACCCTCCACTCTAGTGATAGAGGGTATATATAAGTTTGTCATACCGTTTGTAACACCTCGAAATATTGGTCTTGGACCCCATAAAGCATATGGGGCATTCCATGTCAAATCGGACCCCAATTTGCTGGCAGTTTTTAGTACCCTTCGAAAACTCCTTCGTGGTAAATTTTCAGATTTTTTTGATGACCCGTTTAGAAGATATCGAATTTTAAAAATTTGTAGTAATTTTCCAATCTTAAAATCATTTCTAATGTTCCAATGGTGCGTCATAGAGGGGTCATTTCCAAGACCCACCCCATTTATTTTTAAGTCTTAACATTTCTTCGGAACAAGCTAATACCCTATCTCCAATTTCTAATGGGGCTCCCACACAAAATGAATTTTTTTTAAATTTGCTTCAACCGCTCTAACTGCCCTAAGAGTGCCCTTAGAGCAATAAAATATATGACCGACCTACAATATTTTTTTAGTCCAAACATTTTTTCTGAACACACCTACCCTCTATCTTTAACTATTAAGGTGGTCCCCATAATTTTTATTTTTTGTAAAGTTTTTTTATTTAATTAGCTTCTACCGGTCCAATGGTGCGTCCGAGAGGGGTCATTGGTGAGACCAACTCCCATTTATTTTTTCCCTCCAACATTTTTGTAAAACATAGTTTACGCCCTATCTCCACTGCCTAAGTAGGCTCCCATACAAATTACAGTTGGAGCAAATTTTATAAAAATTTAATTTTGAATGGAAGCCCACTTAGGGAGTGTAGATAGGGCGTAGGTATGTTTTACAAAAATGTTGGAGGGTAAAAATAAATGGGGGTCATTCTCACTAATGAAGTCTCTCGGACACACCATTGGACCGGTAGAAGGTGATTAAATAAAACAAATTTACAAAAAATAAAAAAAATTGTATGGGGACCGCCTTAATAGTTAAAGATATAGAGAAGGGGTGTTCAGAGAAAATGTTTGGACTAAAAAAATATTGTAGGTTGGTCATACATTTGACTTCTCTAAGGGCACTCTTAGGGCAGTTAGAGCGATTGGAGAAAATTTTAAAAATTTCATTTTGTGTGGGAGCCCTCTTTGTAATTGGAGATAGGGTATTAGTTTGTTCCGAAGAAATGTTAAGACGTAAAAATTAATCGGGGTAGGTCTTGAAATGACCCCTCTATGACGCACCAATGGATCAGTAATAACGATTTTAAGATTGGAAAATTACAATAAAATTTTTTCAAAAAATTTAAAAAAATATTAATAATCGTTATCCCACGATCATACTGGGCAAAAAAATTTTAGAATCGATAGAAGTTTTAGATAAAAAATTTCAAAAAAATCAAAGAGTACATACGTTTTCAAAAATGAGATTTAAATTTTAAAACTTAAAAATCGCATAATAGAGCACTTTTAAGAATTTTGAAAAAAAAAATTGCAATTTGGACCATTATTGAAGAAGTTATGAGTAAAAGAAGTTTGAGTAAAGGAACAAACTAGCAATTTTTAAAAATTCGATGTCTTTTGAACTTCCCGAGTAAAAAAAATTTAATATGATCTTATATACTTTTATATAGTCATATTATTTCATATATGATTATGTGTGACACCTATGTATTGCAAGATAAATTTACCCGAGTAAAAATAATTCAATATGATCTTATATACTTTTATAAAGTCATATTATTTGATATATGATCATGTGTGACACTATGTATTGCAAGATAAATTTATATAATAAATTTTGATGTGGGATTTTTTTAAGATATCGCCATACATAACTATATGTTGTAACATCTGGTCCCATGCATCATTTTAAATTTCTAAGTGTTTTATATAAAATTTTATATGCCTCCATTATTTTTTAATTTTTTTAAGTGTTTTGCAAGAACATATTTTTATCGCAAATATTTTCAAAGTGTTTTATATAAAATTTCATGACTTAATTTTTTTTATTTTTCTAAGTTTTTCCAAGCACCACTTTTTTATCGCGAATATTTTCTAAGTGTTTTATATAAAATTTTATATGACTCCATCTTTAAAATTTTTTCTAAGTTTTTTTTAAGGAACATTTTTTTTATCGCAGATATTGTCTAAGTGTTTTATATAAAATTTTATATGACTCCATTTTTTAAAATTTTTCAAAGTTTTTCAAAGGACAAGTTTTTTTGAAAATATTTTCTAACCCCCTAATTTTATAAAACGCAACGCGCCGCGTTGTCAAAATTTCTATGTATTTTGTTTTTGTTACAACAACAAATTGTATTGAAATTTTAACAACGCGGCGCGTTGCGTTTTACAAAATTAGGCCATAAGTGTTTTATATAAAATTTAACATGACTCCATTTTTTGAAATTTTTCTAAGTTTTTTCAAGAACAACTTATTTTTATTATTTTAATTTTTTAACTTTTTATGAAAAACCAAAAAAAAAATCCGATTTATAAAATTTTATAAATTTTAATATAATTGGATATAATTTTATATCATTGGATTAGACCAAAACTCGTATCAAAGTCGATATAAAATTATATAAACTGATATTATTATATAATATAAGATCAAATCTTATGAAACCATTTTTCGTATAAGATTATATCAAAATAGACACGAACCCATATTAAATTATATATTGTGTCATATCATTTTTTTTACTCGGGTATATAATAAATTTTGATGTGGGATTTTTTTAAGATATCGCCATACATAACTATATGTTGTAACATCTGGTCCCATGCATCATTTTAAATTTCTAAAATTTTTATATGAAATTTTATATGCCTCCATTATTTTTTAATTTTTTTAAGTTTTTTCCAAGAACATATTTTTATCGCAAATATTTTCAAAGTGTTTTATATAAAATTTCATATGACTCCATTTTTTTAAATTTTTCTAAGTTTTTCCAAGGTCAATTTTTTTTGAAAATATTTTATATTTTTTTATTTTTCTAAGATTTTTCCAAGCACCACTTTTTTATCACGCAAATATTTTCTAAGTGTTTATTTAAAATTTTATATGACACCATTTTTTTAAATTTCTCTAAGTTTTTCCAAGGACAAATTTTTTTGAAAATATTTTCTATGTGTTTTATATAAAATTTAACATGACTCCATTTTTTAGAAATTTTTCTAAGTTTTTTTCAAGAACAACTTTTTTTTATTATTTTAATTTTTCAACTTTTTATTAAAAACTAAAAAAAACATCCGGTTTATAAAATTGTATAAATTTTAATATAATTGGATATAATTTTATATCATTGGATTAGACCAAAACTCGTATCAAAGTCGATATAAAGTTATATAAACTGATATTATTAGATATTATTCGATCAAATCTTATGAAACCATTTTTCGTATAAGATTATATCAAAATAGACACGAACTCATATTAAATTATATATTGTGTCATATCAATTTTTTTACTCGGGTTGTCATCAAAAAAATCTGAAAATTTGCCACGAAGAAGTTTTCATAGGGTACTAAAAACTGTCAACAAATTGGGAAAATCTAAAAAAAAAAATATTCAAAGTGTCCGATTTGACATGGAATGCCCCATATATATTCATGATCGTCGATCGATTCTAAGACGATCTAGCGATGTCCATCCGTCCGTCTGTCCGTCTATCTGTTGAAAACACGCTAACTTTTGAAATCTGGCCAGGTTGGTATTGCAATACAGCGAAAAAAGTTTAAAAAAGTTTCACATTTTGTTTTTTTTTAAAAAAACTTTTTTTTTTCAAGCTTTTACAAAATATATTTATGTATGTCTTAAAGACATAGAAAAATTTCTTAAAGATGATTTCAAACTTTTATACAAAAAACTGTAAACTAAATGAGAATTCTAAAAACTAGTAGAATAAAAAAAATATTAAATTTTTATTAAATTACACTGTGCAACAAATTTTGAGTCATCGCATTGAGCCTCAATGGCTTCAACGCCATATGAAAGTAGACCATCAAGTGGACAAAATCACCAAAGGGTTTTGCAAAGTCAGTTCGGATTTCTTTTTTATAGCCCACTGAAGTTTTAATATTTTTGTCAAAGGCGTTTGGAAAACGTCAAAAATACTATAATAAAAACACATCTGAGCTTCAAAATATGATTTGATGGCTTCAGTGAAATTTTATGGTGGTTCTTTTCTTGGAATATTTTAACCCTCTAACTGCCATTTTAAGGGGTCATTTTAGTCCTTTTTCATAAACTAAACACAGAAGTCTAATAAAACGTCCATTTAGAGGGTTAAAATGTTCTACAAATATTTTCCTCATAAAATTTCACTAGAGGTTGTCAAATGTTCAAAGTTTGTGCGACATGCGCAAAGTGCTTAAAAAGGGTCAAGTATAAATAATCAATGTTTGTTATTTTTTTTTTACAAAAGCAGTGTTAAAAAATATCGACAAAAAACAGTGCAAATATACTTTTGACCTAAAAATGATATTCTTATGTGTTTTATAAAATTTTATGATGATTCTTTTCTTTGCCCAAATTAACCCTCTAACTCCCGTTTTAAAGGGTCATTTTTGTCCTTTTAAAAAAAAAATACAAAAAAAGTCTATAAAAAAAAGGCAGTTAGAGGGTTAAAATGTTTTACAAATATTTTCTGCATCAAATTTTACTAGGGCATGTCTATGACAGAAAGTTCGTCTAGCATATAGAAAATGCTTAAAAATTTTAAAGTATTCAAATTTTTTTTTAATATTTTTTTGGGCCGAAATATAAAAAAAACAAGTAACAAAGTTAAATTCAACTTTGTCGAATGTACTAATACCCTCCACGATGTAAAAAAGTTTATTTGAAAAAAAAAAAACAAATATTAAAAAACAAAAAAATCCGCGAAAAAACTTTTTTGGTAAAAAAAAAATCGACGAAAATGTTTTTTTTTTTTTTTGTAAAAAATATGTCTGTACTTGTTAAATACCATTCGGCGTGATACCGTTTTAGCGGACATTTGTTGGAGGAGCAAAAATATATTTGAGGACGAAGAAGAATTAGGTGAGGAAAAGACCTAAGCTTCTTTTGAGTCAAAAAAGGGCCCGATTTAACAAAAAATCAAAAAAGTTTTGGATTTAAAAATAAAAATCAAAAGGTTTTTTTTATAATTTTTTTCGCAAGATTGAAGAAATGGCTATCTAAACTATTTGGGACACATTTTGCTAAAAACAATTGGTAAGAAATTACATGGATGAGAATAAACACCTCTTTGGCCAAAATGTCAAATTTCGACCCCCTCTAACTCAGAGAGTCCTTGACCGTTGAAAAATTGTGGCTAAACTACTATCCAATAGGATAGTAGATCGGGATCAAAAGTTGTGCGAAGTTTGAGCGAAATCGGTTCAGCGGCTCAAAAGTTCTGAACGAAAATGTAAGAACATCTCGAAAATTGTGGTACATTCAACATAACCTAAAAACACAAAATACTTAAATTCGGCTGCTGGTTGACACCTGTGAACAGAATTGATCACCGAATGGTATTTAAACAAGTACAAACGTATTTAAAAAAAAAACATTTTCGTCGATTTTTTTTTTTTACCAAAAATTTTTTTTTTAATTTTTAAGCATTTTCTGTATGCTGGACGAACTTTCTGTCTAAGACGTGCCCTAGTAAAATTTGATGCAGAAAATATTTGTAAAACATTTTAACCCTCTAACTGCCTATTTTTATAGACTTTTTTGTATTTCTTTTAAAAAAAGGAAAAAATTACCCTTTAGAACGGGAGCTAGAGGGTTAATTTGGTCAAAGAAAAGAATCATCATAAAATTTTATAAAACACATCAGAACATCATTTTTAGCTCAAAAGTATATTTGCACTGTTTTTTGTCGATATTTTCTAACACTGCTTTGATAAAAAAAATAACAAACATTGATAAATTATACTTGACCCTTTTTAAGCACTTTGCGCATGTCGCACAAACTTTGAACATTTGACAACCCCTAGTGAAATTTTGTGAGGAAAATATTTGTAGAACATTTTAACCCTCTAAATGGACGTTTTGTCAGACTTCTGTGTTTAGTTTTTGAAAAAGGACTAAAATGACCCCTTAAAATGGCAGTTAGAGGGTTAAAATGTTCTAAGAAAAGAACCGCCATAAAATTTTACTAAAGACATCAAACCATATTTTGAAGCTCAGATGTGTTCTTATTATAGTATTTTTAACGTTTTCCAAACGCCTTTGATAAAAAAATAAAAACTTCAGTGGGCTATAAAAAAGAAATCCGAACTGACTTTGCAAAACCCTTTGGTGATTCTGTCCATTTGATGGTCTACTGTCATATGGCGTTGAAGCCATTGAGGCTCATTTTTCTTGTGGCACAGTGTTATTCACTTAAATTTTTTTAAAAACTTTTGAGTAAATTTTTAATTGCTTCAATTAAAAAAATTATCAACATTTTTTCCCCCATTTTTTTTTTCTGTGTACCAACTAAAAATATACACAATTTGATTTGATTTCCAAAAAAACATGGGGCTAGTATCAGGAAGAAATGTGCAATATTCAATCTTATGGCTTTTGTATTGATACTAAAATTTTGGTTGCAGGTAATTATTGCATATCTAGTAACATACTAGACTAACTTATGTATGTTAATATAATAGGGTGGCTCAAATAAAGCACTAAATATTTTTAAATATTTCATAAATAAATTTATTTAAATTAAAGTCATCAAAACAAGATAATAAAAACAAGTAGAAAAGTTAAATTCGACTTGGCCGAATTTTCTAACTAGAAAAGTAACATTTTTGATTAGTTTTTGTTTTGTGTAAAAATAGTTTTTTTTAAGTAATTTTTCAAAAAAAAAAAATAATTTACTAAATTTTGTTTGAGTGTAAAATTTTTATTGAAATAAATAAAAAATTAAAAAAAAAAAAATTTTGAGTGCATTTTTTTTAGTGTAAAAATATTTTTGGGTGACAAAAATACGGTGTAAAATATTTTTTGGGACTTACTAATGTTTTTAAAACATGTTTAACGGGTTTTCAACACATGAATTTAAGGTGAAACTATTCTGAAATTCACGGTTTTGCTAATGACTTTTGAACCACAGGACCGATTTGGCTGAAATTCAATACGAACCACACCTGAGGAACGACAGATATATGTGCAAGCTCAACACCGTCAGATTTGTTGTTCAAAAGTTAGCGTGTGTTTTATATTGTAAATTCGCGAAAAACCCTTGCCGAAATTCACTCTTTTGCTTATAACTTTTGAACCACTGACCGATTTTGCTGGATTGCAAATACCAACCTGACCAGGTAAATAACCAATATATATGCCAAACTTCAGGAGCCTCCGTAAAGTTTTTTAAAAGTTAGCGTGTTTTCAACAGACAGACAGACAGACAGACAGACAGACAGACAGACAGACAGACAGACAGACAGACAGACAGACAGACAGACAGACAGACAGACAGACAGACAGACAGACAGACAGACAGACAGACGGACGGACATAGCTAGATCGTCTTGAAATCGATCGAGGATGATGAATATACATGGGGCATTCCATATCAAATCGGACACTTTGAAAAATTTTGTTTACAGTTTTTAGTACACTTCAAAAACTCCTTCGTGGTAAATTTTCATATTTTTTTGATGACCCGTTCAAAAGATATCGAATTTTGAAAAATTTGTAGTTTGTTCCTTTACTCAAATTTCTTTTACTCACAACTTCTTCAATAATGGTCCAATTTTTTTTTTTCAAAAATTTTGTTTTTTTTTCGAACTTTAAAAAAAAAAATCCCAAAAAATTCTTAAAAGCGCTCTAGTATGCGATTTTTAAGTTTTTAAATTTAAATCTCATTTTTGAAAATGTTTGTACACTTTGATTTTTTTTTTAATTTTTTTGTGTAAAACTTCTATCGATTCTACAAATTTTTTGCCGATGAGGATCGTGGGATAACGATTATTACTATTTTTTTAAATTTTTTGAATAAAATTAATTGTAATTTTTCAATCTTAAAATCATTTCTACTGCTCCAATGGTGCGTCATAGAGGGGTCATTAATAAGACCGACCCCCATTAATTTTTACGTTTTAACATTTCTTTGGAGCAAGCTAATACCCTATCTCCAATTTCTAAGGGGGCTTCCACACAAAACGACATTTTTAAAAATTTGCTCCAACCGCTCTAACTGCCCTAATAGTGCCCTTAGAGCAACAAAATGTATAACCGACCCACAATATTTTTTTAGTCCAAACATTTTTTCTCTGAACAAACCTACCCTATATCTCTAATTGTTAAGGCGGGCCCCATAAATTTATTTTTTTTTTTTGTAAATTTGTTTTATTAAATCAGCTTCTACAGGTCCAATGGTGCGTTAGAGCGGGGTCATTATTGAGACCGATTTATTTTTATCCTCCAACATTTTTGTTACATACCACAGTCCTATCTCCACTCGCTAAGTAGGCTCCATTCAAAATTACATTTTTATAAAATTTGCTCCAACTGTTATTTGTATGGGAGCCTACTTAGGGAGTGGAGATAGGGCGTAGGTATGTTTTACAAAAATGTTGGGGGGTAAAAATAAGTGGGGGTCGGTCTCAATAATGACCCCTCTCGTACGTACCATTGGACCGGTAGAAGCTCATTAAATAAAACAAATTTACAAAAAATAAAAAAATTTTATGGGGACCGCCTTAACAATTAGAGATAGAGGGTAGGTGTATTCACTAGGGTGGCTCGTTTTTGGGCTTTTCTCTCTGGTCAAATTCTAATACCCGCCAAAAGTGTCGGTCCCCTAAGGGTAACTCACATGCAAAATATCACTCCGATCGGAGTTTATCTTCTGTCTCCACTTTGAGCCTCAAAATTGGGGTTTTCGCAAAAAAGGATTTAAAAAAAAAAAAAAATAAAAAAAAATTAAGTTTTTTTATTAAAATAATTAAAAAAATATTTTTGTATAATATTTGATCGTAATTACTTAAATATGAAATTTAAAGATTTTACGGTATCATTAACCCGTTCAAACTTGATACCAAAAAATGGCATGATTTTGGGGGCGTTCTCAAAACACCTTTTTTCAAAATTTGAAAATTTTATTAAAAAAAAATTTTAAATATGCCATTTTTTCTTTCTGAATTCATTAAAAACTCCTTGGAGAAGAAAAATGTGAAATATGGCGGATATGCGTCGAGCCACTTTTCGGGAATCGCGGGGGAAGTTAGCGGATTTCAAGGAAATGTTGGTTTTATCAATAATTTGGATTAATAAAATCTTATAAATTTCATTTTTGTGCAAATTAACGGTTTTTTGGTGTCGTGGCATTCTATTATATAACTTTAAGTCTGTCATGAAATCTTACCGATCTAGGACGTCTTTAACCCACATTGGCTGGGGGTCAAAAATGACCCCGAATAAAATTTGAAGTTTAGAGCTTAAATTTTGTGCTATAAACAAATATAAAACAGCTTTTGTGTTTTTTACCCCAACTATTATTTCGTATTATTATATTATCTTTAAAAAAATCGTTAACCCTTCTTGGCAGGGGGTCAAAAATGACCCATTCAATAAAAAATATATACTTTGTTGATATCAAAAAATTCAAGCACTATGCCTAAAAGTTTTTGTCGAGGTCATTTTTGACCCCTGGCCAATGTGGGTTAAAGATATCTTAAATATGTGAGATTTAAGGGCTGATTTAAAGTTATCTAATAGATTGCCACAAATTAATTTTATATGAAAAAATATATACTTTTTATTGAATGGGTCATTTTTGACCCCCTACCAAGAAGGGTGAACGATTTTTTTAAAGATAATATAGTAATACTAAACAAAAGTTGTGGTACAAAACACAAAAGCCGTTTTATACTTATTTATAGCACAAAATTTAAGCTCTAAACTTCAAATTTTACGCGGGGGTCATTTTTGACCCCAGTCAATGTGGGTTAAAGACGTCCTAGATCTGTAAGATTTCATGGCAGACTTAAAGTTATCTAATAGAATGCCACGACACCAAAAAACCGTTAATTTGCACAAAAATGAAATTTATAAGATTTTATTAATCCAAATTATTGATAAAACCAACATTTCCTTGAAATCCGCTAACTTCCCCCGCGATTCCCGAAAAGTGGCTCGACGCATATCCGCCATATTTCACATTTTTCTTCTCCAAGGAGTTTTTAATGAATTCAGAAAGAAAAAATGGCATATTTAAAATTTTTTTTTAATAAAATTTTCAAATTTTGAAAAAAGGTGCTAACTTCCCCACGCGATTCCCGAAAAGTGGCTCGACGGATATCCGCAATATTTCACATTTTTCTTCTCCAAGGAGTTCTTAATGAATTCAGAAAGAAAAAATGGTATATTTAAAATTTTTTTTTAATAAAATTTTCAAATTTTGAAAAAGGGGTTTTGAGAACGCCCCAAAATCATGCCATTTTTTTGGTATCAAGTTTGAACGGGTTAATGATACCGTAAAATCTTTAAATTTCATATTTAAGTAATTACGATCAAATATTATACAAAAATATTTTTTTAATTATTTTAATAAAAAAACTTAATTTTTTTTTATTTTTTTTTTTTTAAATCCTTTTTTGCGAAAACCCCAATTTTTGGCGATCCAAGCCACCCCAGTGAGAAGGTTGTTCACATCCCTTAATTGTGGAACTTTAAAAGTGGTAATTGATTGATATGAGAGAGTAAAATCTTGAATGGTTATAAAATGAAGGTGTTTAATTTACAAAAAATAAATAAACAAATATCGTACTGTGATGTTTGAAGCTTTGATAAACAGTATTAGTAATTTCTAAAGCTTAAAGGAATGGGTAAATGTGATCGTTTTCAGTCATCATCTGCGTATTGAAAAGGATAGACGTGTCGATAATGTCGGAAATTGATATAAAGTGTTCTGAGTGTTATAATTCTGTTTTAATTAAAGAATTAATAACATTAAAAAAAATCGAAGAGTACAAACATTTTCTAAAATGAGATTTAAATTTAAAAACTTAAAAATCGCATACTAGAACGCTTTTAAGAATTTTTTGGGATTTTTTTTTTAGAAAGTACGTAAAAAAGCAAAAATTTTGAAAAAAAAATTTGAAATTTGGGCCATTATTGAAGAAGTTATGAGTAAAAGAATTTTGAGTAAAGGAGCAAACTACCAATTTTTAAAAAATCGATATCTTTTGAACAGGTCATCAAAAAAATATGAAAATTTACCACGAAGGAGTTTTCGAAGGGTACTAAAAACTGTTAACAAATTGGGAAAATAAAAAAAAAAAAATTTTCAAAGTGTCCGATTTGACATGGAATGCCCCATATACTTTATGGGGTCCTAGACCAATATTTCGAGGTGTTACACACGAAAAGACAAACTTATATATAGCCTCTATCACCAGAGTGGAGGGTATAAAAAATGTTTGAAAAATTTTCCAAAAAAAATTTTAGGACTTTATTATTTTATTTTATTATTTTATAGTAGTATTTTATTCTTTACTCAAAAACGCAAAAAAAATATGTCTAGGAAAATTTACAATACAAAACAAGTAAGAAAATTATAGTCGGTCAAGACCGACCATATAATACCCTACATCAGAGTTTCCCGGACCATGGGTCCCAAGTTCAAACATGGACTGATTAGATCTATATTTTGTCAAATCTTTAATAAGTGTAAAAAGCAATCACTAATCAAATTTGAGTGGAATAGGCTTCTTTTTGTTGACAATAAATCGCTTCAACTGAATATCGGGCGAAATTTCCACATGGGACCTAAGTCCAAAATGGTCCGATGATAATTAGATTTGATAAGGTTATTAAAGTACGCGTTTAACATACACAAACAGAATTTTAATTAAATATTTTTTATTTTCATGAAAATTGAGAGATTTATGTGAAAATCGGGAAGGTGGTTTGTATGGGGGCTACTAGAAGAACTGGTTCGATTTCTTTAAAATTCGGAATGGTGATTTGTGTGTATAAAACATTAATTCCTGCCAAATTTTGAAAAGATACCTATTAAAATGCGACTATTAGAGCCATTTGAGCCAAAACTAAAGAGAACCTTTGTATGGGGGCTAGGTCTAAATATGGACCGATTTCTTTCAATTTCAATAGGCTTCGTCCTTGGGCCAAAAGAGGCTTAAGTTTTAAATTTCAAGTCAATTGATCGATAATTGCGATCTGTATCGTGTTTACACCGTTTACATGGACAGACAGGCGGACGGACGGACGGACGGACGGACGGACGGACATCGCTAAATCGACTCAAAAAGAGATTCTAAGTCGATCGGTATACTTAAAAGTGGGTCTAGGACCAATATTTCGGGTAGTTACAAACATCAGCACAAACTCATTATACCCTGTACCACAGTGTGGTGTAGGGTATAAATAGGTTTTTGTTAAACAGCATAATTCTTCGTTTTTGTAAAATAACAGTTTTTTTTTGTAAATCAACTAGAATCCTCGTAATAAAAACTTTGTTGTAAAATTACAGTTTTTTTTTTGTAAAATAACCTTTTAAAATAGTAGAAATCAATTACGAAAATAAATATGTGAAATTACCAATAAAACTGTTGTTCTCGTTTGAGCAAAGTACAAGGCTTTTTGTTGAAAAACAAGTAAAATTGTTAAATATTGGTGGAACGGGATTACAAGACATTTTACCAGATGTTTTACAAGTTTTTTTCCCCATTGTATCCCATAAATGGGATCTGGCAAAGTATGTCCAATATGATAAGATTATAATATGATAATCCAAGAGTGTTATTTACTCCATTTTAATTCAGCTCCTAACCATACATTGTCATCATACATATTAAATTATATATTTGCTAAAGGAGCTACATCATGCATATTATGTATTACATATGGATATTTAGCAAAAAAAGCATCTAAATTAATACAATTTATCATTTCTTTTTTTTACAATTGAGATAAAGTATTTATATGTTTGAGAATACAAAGAAGTGAATAATTTAGAGAAATGAAATAAATTTGATTTATTCAATTATATGCTAAAACACCCATACACAGAGCTTCGAAGGATTTAATTTCATATTTGGTGATAATGAGAATTTAATGGTTAAATTCCCCAATCACTTTTTAGCGAAAATGAATTCGCATTAAGGGTTCAAGTTGAAAAAAAATGCAGAAGAAAAATTGATTTTCTAAAAATTATAGACATTTCTGGTATTTCCCATACCGGTTTCAAACACCCCAGTTAGTGTTATCATCAGTAGGATTTTAAATGTCGGTTTGTCTTGTTAATGAAAACTGTTTTTTATATATGTGAATATTTATAGTTTCTACAGAATAAATTTGGACAGTTTCCAACACTACAATTCTATTTCTAGCAATCTCAACCTCACTTCATACTTTCTTTCAACTTTTTTGTCTCTTACATTATTTCGCAAGGGTTACCAACATGATCTGGAATTGCAGACACAAATGAAGGAATTTACATTTTCTGTTTCGGAGACGTGCCTAATGGCACGTTTAATATATATTGAATGTCGAATACATTCAATATATATTAAATTTGACTTTGACAAGTTGAATAATTTCGATTTCTTGTCATTTGACTTCTTAAAATCGCATGCATTTAATGTAAATATTTAAGATTTTTTTTTTGAGAATTCTTTCCAAAAGGAATTCATTCTTTGAAGCTCTGCATAACATATATATTAAGTAACATACATACGCTCATTTATATATTGTATAAACACTCATCAATAATAAACTAAAACCAAATGACAAAATAACTGAAAAATCGGAAGAAAAAATACCCATACAAAAATATGCCGATCTTATGCTCTTCTTGGAAGTTAGATACAAATAAAATGGAAGGTACAAACAAATTTTCTTCACCCCGAAAGATAAATAATCAAATTGAGTTTTAAGCCAACGGATTTGGTAATTTTTACTAGGAAATATTTTTTAAGAATTCTTTATTTAAGCTTTTCGGATCCTGGAACACTTCCGCACATGAACTAATCGTTCCTTGCGCAAAATATTGCGGATTTTCTGGCCAAATGTTATTTCGAATGATGAGCTCTGCCATAGAACTGGTTTAACCCCAATTCGGCTAGAAATTGCGAAACGTAAATGGAACTGGATAGGTCATGTTCTTAGAAGATCCAATGGAGATATTGCTAGAATAGCAATAGAATGGAAACCACAAGGCAATAGAAGAGTTGGTAAGCCATCTAATACGTGAAGACGGACGGTGCAACACGAAGCTCGCTTGATGAAAAACTTCTAAAAAATTTTTTTCTTACGAAAAATCGATTTTCAATGTTTTTTGGCCACTTTGGCCTCTGAAAAAATTTAAAAATTCTTCAGTGAAAAAATTTGTTTTTTTAATATTTTTATACCCTCCACTTAGTGATAGAGGGTATATATAAGTTTGTCATTCTGTTTGTAACTCATCGAAATATCGATCTGGGACCCTATAAAGTATATATATTCATGATGCCCGATCGATTTTAAGACATTCTAGCGATGTCCGTCTGTCCGTCTGTCTGTCTGTCTGTCTGTGGAAAATGCTGTCGCGGACAAAATATTGCACAGAGATGACTGAAACTTATCATATTTATTGGAAGTTCTCCCGAGAAGTTTGGTATTGCATTTGAGCGATATCGGTTCAGCGGTTCAAAAGTTGTGAACGAAAATGTAAGCACACCTCAAAAATTTCAGTACATTCAACATAACCTAAAAATACAAAATGCTTTAATTCGGCTTATGGTTGGCAGATGTGAACATAATTGAACACCAAATCGTATTTAAACAAGTACGAACATATTTTTTGACAAAAAAAGAAAAAAATCGCGGATTTTTTTTTACCAAAATTTTTTTTTCAAAAAAATTTTTTTTTTTCAAAAGTAATTTCCTTTTAAATAAAGTTTTTTGCAATAATCTTTTTGAAATTGTGGAGGGTATCACTACATTCGGCAAGGCCGAATTTAACTTTTTTACTTGTTTTTTAACTAAATTTTTTCTAAATTGTGGGAAAATTTATGAACTATTTTTAAGAAAATTGTGTCTCAAAATTTAGTAGCATCTTTGTTTTTCGAGTGTGCTTTAATTTAATATTGCTGAGTATATTAAACATAAAAATGTAATCATCTTTAACATCAAGTTAAAGTTAACAATCTATTTCTTAATATTCTTCTTTTAAAAAATCTTGTGAAAAATACTAAAAATACTCTGACAAAATGAGTGATACTTTTGTTTTGGTTTTATATGGTATTTGTTAAAAAATACTACATACATACATATTTATTTCTTTATGTCATGCCAATGCATTTGATGTGTAACGGAAATGTTAAAGACATTTCCGGTTCGTTACTTCACATCTCAGTTAGTGAGTAAGTGCGTGCCTGTATGTACTATGTGTGTTTTCGTTAATGTTGTGGGAGTGTAATGTATTGCCTGTGTGTGTTTGTGCATTTATTTTAGTTGTTTTAGTATCATGTCAAAGGGGAGGGGAGTTTGAAGGAAGATTTTTTATTTGAAAATCTGAATAAGAACAATGACACAAAAAATCAAATAAAGAAATAAATGATTTCATCTCATTCTTAAGTTTAACACGTTTTCTTTTACAAGATTTTGGGTTTTTTTTAGTAGTATTTCCTTTCCGTCGTGTATATTTATTTTGATTTTGTTTTTGATGTTTTGTTTTTTATGTTAACACTCATTGTTGCTTAATTTATTCCATTTCCTCAATGTTTTACCACTTGACTTACATTAAATTTGACATTTTCTGAAATTGTTTCGCATTAAAGTTACAAATGATAAAATATTAAGGAAAAAACAAAAAAGTTATAAATAAGATAGACTTACGACATGTGTAAAAATGTGTAAGTCTTTATGTTGGTATACATTTACACGCAAAAAGCTGTCGTTTTTTTGGTTAAAATAAATTTGTGTATTAATAGGCCATACAATTGGAATGAACTTTTGAAATTGGAAAGAGCTTTTGGTTTAATAAATTGCTGACTGTTGTGTACTACACTGTATGACAAAATTCAAGTTTTTGTGGTACCCATGATCGGTACCAAAAATTTCTGAAAGTAAAAACAAATAATACACGTGTTTTCCCCGATTTTATACTCTACACTCCACAGTGCACTGTGGGCCAGGATTTCCATTTTTTGGCCAATAAGGTCTGTAAGGCAACACATATTTAAAAATATTTTTTCAGAATGTCAACATCTTGAATTTTGTGCATCTTTAATATCTTTTTATTGTGGCTTAAAGTTATTTTTTGTATGATGTTAAAGTTAAAGTTTGAGATTTTTTTTTTATATTTTGTATTCATGAAACAAATAATTTTTTTTTGTACTTCAACACAATATTTTTTTAAATTTTCTGCGAAGTTCTCCAAAAGACATACCTGTTAGTCCATCACATGAGATAAATTGCCAAAAAGTAAGCTTAAAGTATACATTTTTTTAAATAAATTATGGAAATTCATACTTTTGTTGAAATCCGCCTATTTTCAACACCAAAGTCCAAAAAAGTCCAAACGATATTGACTAACTTCGAATTACGATCTGTCTCTGACAATGTATTCTATTCACATTTTTGCGGCCCTGTGAGACCGTTCATAAACTTTTGACATAGAGGCAATAAACCAAAATATGGCGTTTAGAAATCCTAAAATTGTTTCAAAATTTCAACTTCAAAATTGTTTTGATATTTTTGTTTCTATTGATTTCTAATAAAAAATTTCCCACTTCGATAACATTGGCGTGATAACTGGAGATGAGCGCGTGAGTGAATTTTGACTCACGTTCACTCACGCTCACGCAACAGAAAACGTAATTTACTCAATTGATTTTATTTTTTTACACTTACTCACTATTTACGTGAGTAAACAAAACACCACTCACGTGTGACTCAATCTAAAAAAAAAAAAAATTTAAAAACTGAACTAATACACACTCAAAATAATTATTCTGTTAAATACTCTGTCAAATGACTGTAATCTCAATTCGACAGTTATCTGTCAAAATACAGATTTTAAGAAAATACTTTGTATTTTCTTGTGACCGAAAAACAAAATTTTATCTGTAATTTTACTTTTTACTTTGTAATCTCCATTTTACAGATAATAAACAGTTTTTTTTTTGTTAAAATACGGATTTTAGAAAAATACTTTGTTTGTTTTTCTCGTAACCAAAATACTAAATTTCATTTGTAATTTTACTTATTGCTCTGTAAAAATAAAAATCACTTCAAAAAAACTTCCAAATATGACCGATAAACCCCTCCTTTTAAAAAGTGTCTTATATTACAATAAAAACTGGTAAATTTTACGAGGATGACATGTAAAATTGGAGTTACTTGTTAAAAACTCGTAATATTCACAAAAATGCAAATTTACAATTTGGAAGCATTAAAGCGGGAAAATTTAACAAAATTTTAATTAATTTAATTTTTTTAATTTTAATTAATGTTTTTGATGCAGAGAAGTTTTACTCATAAATTGGATTCAACTAAAACTTTGTAAATTTACAGAGTTTTTTTTTGTAAAATTTTGAACTCATAAAATGCATTTAACTAAAACTTTGTAAATTTACAGAGTTTTTTTGGTAAAATTCTTTTTTGTTTTATCAATATTTTACAGATAATTCTGTAAATTTACAGTTTTAATTATCAAAATCATTTTACAGAGTTTTCTTCGTAAAATAACAAAAAATCTTGCTGGTTGGAAATCTATGGTATTTTCTGCTGGCTCAGCAGAGTATCTCTGTAATTTAACAGAGTGATTATTTTGAGTGCACTTATATAATTTCGACTCACGCAAAAAAATGACACTCAATACGAATCACTCACGCAAAAAATGTCTCACTCACTTGTCACTCGCGAACAAAAAATTTGAGATACGCTCACACTGAAAAAAAGACATAACTAAAATTAAGAAAAAAATGTCTTTAAAAATTTATCATGAATTTTCCTAAAATTTAGTTAAATTTAACTTAAAAATAATAAATTTTCTTAACTATGAGGAAAAAATTTTAGTTAAATTTAACTTAAAAATGATAAATTTTCTTAACTATGAGGAAAAAATTTTAGTTCATTTACTTATAATTAGTTCATAGTTTTCTTTAAATGGATTTTTTTAATATTAGGAAAAAAATTCTTACTGCCAAAGAAATTTTCCACAAATCTAAGAATCGTATCTTTATTTTTAAGACATATTTCTTAAAAAACAGTTTAGTTCAAGTTTAGTTAAAATTTACTAAAAAAAAACATCATCGTATTTCTCTTCTTTGAATGGAGGAAGTGTACTTCTTAGAATTTAGTTAATGACTTCTGAGAATTTAGTAAATAACTTCTTAGAATTTAGTTAAAAATTCAAAATGGCGATGTCTCGAAAACTAAGCGAGATAGAGCGAAACGGATGAAATTTTCAAAAGAAAGACCACAAAGAAAAATATGGAATAGCCTAGCTCTGCATATCTGTCGGGGTCTCAAGACCCTAATTTTAGATCTAAAATTTGAAATTCCCGAGATTTTATATATGCACATATCTCGGTAAATACTGCCAACACGAGAAAAGGTCCAACGGCATTTTTGTAGCTCTTGACTCGTAGAACACAAAATACCCAAAAGCCCTCCGATTAATAGTTTTTGAGTTATCCGGTTTTTAAGATTCTCAAGACCCTATCAGGCCCCTTATTACCGTATCTCAAAAACTAAGCAAGTTAGAGTGAAACGGACACAAGTTTTGGTTCAAAATCTATGGGGACCCTTAAAGGACACAACGTTAAATGGGGTCCGAACCCATGGATCCAGGGTCTAGACCCAATCTATTTCTAAAATGTGAAGTATAATTTTTCCCATTTTCTAGTTAAAATTGGCTTAAAATTAAATAACTTTGTTTTCCTTATTTTTGGGAAAATTATGAACTAAAACCAAGGAAAAAAATCTTTGGAGCCAAATCATTCCCTCTTTTCTCAAAATTAAGTTAATTTTCCCAGATTTTAGTTCACTTTTTTTTTTTGAGTGCACTTTCGATCACGCGTGATTCGCGTGACCAGCGTCCATCTGTAGTGCTAAACATTGAAGCTGGGAATGCATTTAAGCGGGCATATATCAATACAATTAAATAATTTTGACTCACGCAAAAAAATGGCACTCACTTCGAATCACTCACGCAAAAAATGTCTCACTCACTTATCACTCATGAACAAAAAATTTGAGTCACGTGAACAGCGTCCATCTCTAGTGCTAAACATTAAAAATGGGAACGCATTTAAGCGGGCATATTTTGGAGATAGCATTTTCAATATTTTTTGTGAAATTGTAAGCTAGTAGCATTATTTGTACATTTAGGATGTCAAATGCTAACTGGAAATAAAATGGTTCTCTCTTAAATGTTCCACTGGATATAAAGCCAAAAGAATGGATTTATAAAAACTTAGGAATGTATATATTGTACATTTTTTTTTAATACTATGTCCTACATTTTGGATCCTCCATTTTGATTTCAAAAAGTCTGAGTCCGTATTCGTGTTACGCAATCATTTCCTCTTGATATTAATCAATAATATAAATATCATATTGAATCCGCTATTTTGAATTTTAAATATTTGATTCTGAAATCAGATTTGTGGTGGTTATCCACTGTAAATATTTAAAAAATAAGTTTATCAATATTTCTGTAAATTTTATTTTAAAAACTTTCAAAAATTTTCATGTCATAATAATTTTATATTTTATACAATAAAGTCGTTTTATTCCGCAAAATATTTAAATAAATTATTCACTACAATTTGGCGATCCTGCCAGGAGTTCGAACCAATTATAAAGTTTTCGGTTATAAATCATTCCTTTTAACTTAAAGTGAAACGTTAAACCCATTAAATTTTTCAAGAAATTTGATTTACATCCCCTCTTCAATCAAGAATCTTGTAAATGTGGTCAACATTAAATGGATTTTTGGTGATCAGGAGAGTAGTCTGGAAACATTGAAAAATAGTTCCGAATAAAATTAAGAAGAGCTTTATCGACGAATTCAATCGGAAGCACAGCGATATAATCAAGAGAATACGGTAAAAGGGATACATATTGCAATTTCTTCAATGAAGTTCATAACGGAATAAGAAATTTCAAACACATCCAAACGCGGGATATATATTGAATTTCTTCAATGTACTTTATTACGGAATAAGAAATTTCAAGCACATCTAACTATAAGTGTTCGCTGCTATTTCAATTTAAAGTCACATTTATTTGATTCAGATGCTTAAACTTTTGCAGTTCCATTTTTCGCGAAGGGGGAGTATTGTGGTGGTTATCCACTGTAAATATTTAAAAAATAAGTTTATCAATATTTCTGTAAATTTTATTTTAAAAACTTTCAAAAATTTTCATGTCATAATAATTTTATATTTTATACAATAAAGTCGTTTTATTCCGCAAAATATTTAAATAAATTATTCACTACAGATTTGGCATCCGAAAAACCATTAAAATCAGATAACATAGAAAAAATTTTATATTTTATTTGTCGCCATATTGTATCCGCCATTTTGAATATAAAAAATTGGAGCTCATATTCGTATTTACCGACCCTAAATACATCGAAAATGGTTAATTTTAGTACAATTAGCTAAGAATTACAATAGCATATCCGCCATATTGGATCCGCAATTTTGTAATTTCAAATCTTTAATTCCAAAATCGGGTTTAACGGGTTCTGAAAATTTTTCTTGGAAAAAAAATTTATTCGATAGCCCATACGAAACTATATAAGAACGCAAATTTTTAAGATTGTGGTTCATTTCGTTTTAATGTGATAAATATTTACTCAAGGCAACTCGCCACAAATTTGACCATTTTTCCAATATTTGACCACGCCTCCTAAGCCCAGTTTTTGAAAAATTGATAAACCGAAAACGCAATTTTCTAAGTTCCATATAGGGCTATCCATACAAGCTATTCAGAAGTTTATGGTACACGTGTTTTTTTTCGCTGGACATTTGGTGTGGAATGCCTCATACACCTTTTCGAATCTTGTTAATTGATTCTTGGAATATTCTTTCGGAGTAGATATTAAATAGTAGTGGTGACAGTATGCATCCTTGTCTGACTCCTTTAGAGATTGCAATGCTCTCAGTCATTTCTCCATCGACATTAACTTGTGATGTTTGATGCCAATACAGGCTTCTAATACATTGGATTTCCTTGTTATCTATACCAATGAAGAATAAGAAAACATCCTTCTGTACATTTCTGCATTTCTGAACTAACATCTGTATAGAAAAAAGTGCTTCACGGGTGCCCATGCCTTCTTTAAAACCAAACTGAGACTCAGCCATATGTTTCTCGGCTTTTTCATAAATTCTGGAGTGAATTATTCGGAGAAATATTTTGAGAGCGTGACTCATTAGGCTAATGAGTCTATAATCATTACAATGTTTTGCGTGACTTTTCTTGGGGATGGTTACTAAGATTGATTTAAGCCAATCTTGTAGGAACTGGCCAGTATCGCAAATAAAATTAAACAGTTTTGTAAGAAGATGGATGTTATCGCTGTCTATCAATTTCAGTATTTCAGAAGGAAAAAACATTATCATGTTAAAATAAATAAAAACAGTAAACTCCGCTAACAGAAATTTTTCGAAATATTTATAATACAAAAAAAAAATAATATATAAAAAAAAACAATTCCTCAAATTAATTTTAGATCATTCATATGGCCACAGTCAATCATGCACTATTAAAAAGCTGTAATGCTTCAGTTAAAAATTTATATTCAAAACGTGCCATAATAATAAATGAAATATTTTGAAATTTATTACCCAGAAGGTAACAACATACTTACAATTAGTCGAATTTTCTTTATTTCGCTGTAATTGTGCTTTTAATTAACTGGCAAATTCGTAGAAGTCTTTTCACTAATAATAATACATTTTTACATTTATGCATCGATGAAACATTGAAGTACATTTCTGAAAAAGTAATTATGAACGTACTACATGTACAAACAAGTAAATCTGGTCGCTAAAAGGTCCAATAAAGTTTCATATTAAACCGTATTTTTTAAAATTAAGCATTGCTATACACAGAAAAAAATGTCCGCGAAGTTTGTATTCATGCCAAAACCACTGAATCATGACAATGTTTTGCTGTATAAATATGTAGGTATTTCTTGCAAAGAATAATATTTCTAGGAAAATAACGCTATATTAGTGTGTCATTCTATGCAAAACGGGTTGAAATATTTGTAGAGGACCCCATTACGTTTATATATTACTAGCTATACCCGGTCCACGTTGCTGGCCCTAAGAAAAAACTGGCCCTTACCACAAGAACATAAAAAGTCTATTTTAACAAAAGTTTTATTTTAAATTTCAAATTTTCAATACATTTTTTGAAAGTCGATTTTAAAAACAAAAACAATTTGTATGGAAATTAAATTAAAAGCTCATTTTAAATTTATTTTATTTTCTTGTGGTAAGGCTGACTGTTTTATATTGCATCTTAATTTAAATATTGTGTTCGGGTCCTGCTAGTAACTTTTGGTTCCATCCTCAGTTAGCACTATCGATAGCGAAATCTCAACAATATCGGTTCAGCCGTTTTTGCATGATTTCGAAACAGACAGACATAACGTTAAGTATAGTACAATGGGGCGTGTCATTTAAGGCATTTTTATCGAATCGGGTTAGTCTAAAGTTCCATGCTGCATCATCGATTAGTACTATCTGTGCTGCAAATTTCATTGACATCAGTTTTGTCGTTTTTGTGTGATTGCGAAAGAGGAGGAAATAACTTTTTATTTATGAAAAACGGGAGTGATATTTTATACCCTTTTGCCGAATCGCGCTATACATATGACCTACAGTTCCCGCTCGGTTAGTTATGTCAGTAGTGACAGATTCGGCTTATCCGTTTTTGCGTGATTTCAAAACAGGAAGATATAACGTTCAGTATAAAACAAAGGGGCGTGTCAATTTACGCCTCTTTGTTCAATCGTGGTCAGTATAGTACTAAGGGCGTTGCAGTTTTGATCCCTTTGTCCAATAACGATCTTATATGGCCTACATATGCACTTGGTTAGCACTGTATGTAGTGAAAATATCAAGAGAATCGGTTCAGCTGGTTTTGTGTGATTGCGAAACAGGCAGACAAGTCCAGTATAGCACAAAGGGGCGTGGCATTTTACACCGCTTTTTCCAATCGTAGTATAACATGGCCTATAGTTCCGCATTCGGTTAACACTATCAGTGCTGACACTTTAATTAAAATCAAAACAACAGTTTTTGCGTTATTGCGGAGCATGCAGAAATATAATTCAATTCATTACAAAGGGGGATGGCATTTTATGCCCATTTGTCCGATTACGCTCTAATTTGGCACACAGTTAGTACTTGGTTAGTACTATCATTGGTTTACATTTCATCGAAATCGGTCCAGCCGTTTTTTATATACACTCAAAAAAAAAGTGAACTAAAATCTGGGAAAATTACCTCAATTTTGAGAAAAAGAGGGAATGATTTGGCTCCAAAGATTTTTTTTCTTGGTTTTAGTTCATAATTTTCCTAAAAATAAGGAAAACAAAGTTATTTAATTTTAAGCCAATTTTAACTAGAAAATGGGAAAAATTATACTTCACATTTTAGAAATAGATTGGGTCTAGACCCAGGACCCATGGGTTCGGACCCCATTAAACTCGAGACCCCGTTGGGTCCTTTAAGGGTCCCCATAGATTTTGAACCAAAACTTGTGTCCGTTTCGCTCTAACTTGCTTAGTTTTTGAGATACGGTAATAAGGGGCCTGATAGGGTCTTGAGAATCTTAAAAACCGGATAACTCAAAAACTATTAATCGGAGGGCTTTCGGGTATTCTGAGGAAGTGTTCTACGAGTCAGGAGCCGTTGGACCTTTTCTCGTGTTGGCAGTATTTACCGAGATATGTGCATATATAAAATCTCGGGAATTTCAAATTTTTGATCTAAGATTAGGGTCTTGAGACCCCGACAGATATAAAATTTCATCCGTTTCGCTCTATCTCGCTTAGTTTTCGAGATATCGCCCTTTTGAATTTTTAACTAAATTCTAAGAAGGTATTCACTAAATTCTCAGAAGTTATTAACTAAATTCTAAGAAGTACACTTCCTCAATTCAAAGAAGAGAAATACGATGATGTTTTTTTAGTAAATTTTAACTAAACTTGAACTAAATTTTTTTTTTAAGAAATATGTCTTAAAAATAAAGATACGATTCTTAGATTTGTGGAAAATTTCTTTGGCAGTAAGAATTTTTTTCCTAATATTAAAAAAATCCATTTAAAGAAAACTATGAACTAATTATAAGTAAATGAACTAAAATTTTTTCCTCATAGTTAAGAAAATTTCTAATTTTTAAGTTAAATTTAACTAAATTTAATGAAATTTCAGGATAAATTTTCAAAGACATTTTTTCCTTAATTTTAGTTATGTCTTTTTTTTCAGTGAGGTAACTTTAAAAAGTGCTCTTTTACCAACAGTACCAGGGCTGGTAAGTAGGACTCTGAGTACCCCCATTGGAAATTATAAAAAACGCTGTGTTTGAAACTGTAAGCAATAATTTGTGGATATGTTGCTTTTATTTTAAAATAAAATTATTTGACTGATAAGGGAGGTCTTTCAGAGGGCAACCACAGATTGTCCTGAATCTTGAAAATGAGAATGAACGCATAAAAATCAAAGTTATCTGTTTTTTTAGCTGCCCAATCTCAAATTTAAAAAAAAGGTGCCATATTATGAAAATATATGACCTTTCGGGAAAATCCGCATAAAACCCGAACTAATAGGAATTTCGGCAAAGGCAAAAATACGAGTCACCCTAATTTTAATCTCGATATAAACTACCAAAACGTTTTTATATTTTTGACAATAATGTACTTAACGAAGCCGAAGACGTGACCGATACACCGTTGGAAAGGCCTTCAAAAAACCTTTCAACCTGTATAAATTATTCTTATATATAGTTTCTTTTGAAGAAATGGGAAAAATCATCAAAAAACGAAAAAATCCCGTTTTTCTCCCTTCCCTAAACCGCTAAATGTGAAATTGGGCAGCTAAAAAAAACAGATAACTCTTATTTTGCCCCCCTCTTTCATATATGCAAGTTTCAGGCCAATCGGTGGGTGCCCTGTAAAAGACCTTCCTTGTTTGTTGAAAAAAAAATCGATGTTATGTTATATAGACTGGCGGCCGTTTTTACTAAATATCTAAAATGCGCATATAAATTAAAAAAATTTGTGTATTGAAAAAAATAAAAAAATTTTATTAAAATTTAAAAAAAACAAGTAAGAAAGCTATATTCGGCTGTGCCGAATCTTTAAATACCCTCCACCAATGTGATGATTTAAAAAACAAAAAAGTTTGTTTTATTTATACCTCAGAAAATAAAAAAGTACCAAAAAGTGTACTTTCGGTACCTTTAATAAAAGGTTCTTTTTATAGAAGGTACTTTTTATAAAAGGTACTTTTTATAAAAGGTACTTTTTATAAAAGGTACTTTTTATAAAAGGTACTTTTTATAAAAGGTACTTTTTATAAAAGGTACTTTTTATAAAAGGTACTTTTTATAAAAGGTACTTTTTATAAAAGGTACTTTTTATAAAAGGTACTTTTTATAAAAGGTACTTTTTATAAAAGGTACTTTTTATAAAAGGTACTTTTTATAAAAGGTACTTTTTATAAAAGGTACTTTTTATAAAAGGTACTTTTTATAAAAGGTACTTTTTATAAAAGGTACTTTTTATAAAAGGTTCTTTTTATAAAAAGTACTTTTTATAAAAGGTACTTTTTATAAAAGGTACTTTTTATAAAAGGTACTTTTTATAAAAGGTACTTTTTATAAAAGTTACTTTTTATAAAAGGTACTTTTTATAAAAGGTACTTTTTATAAAAGGTACTTTTTATAAAAGGTACTTTTTATAAAGGAACCTTTTATAAAAGGTACTTTTTATAAAAGGTACTTTTTATAAAAGGTACTTTTTATAAAGGAACCTTTTATAAAAGGTACTTTTTATAAAAAAGGTACTTTTTGAAAACGGTACAGAATTTTCGGAAAGTACTTGTTCCAGAATGTTTTATTTCAGGATCCTACATTCTAAATTTCAAGTTTGAATAAAATTTCAGTAAATAAAAAAAAGTACCAAAAGTACTTTTTTACCCATTTTACCTCAGTAGAATTAACATTGGCAAAACCCGAGCCTTAGTGAATCTTTTTTCCGGAAGGTGAACCGACATTGCAAATTTCCATTTTCTAGTACCATTATTTAAGGAAATATAAAATGTAACAAAAGTACATATTTTTACCCTTTTTACCCTATTAGAAAAATCATTGGCAAAACCCCAGGGGATCTATATTCCGGGAGGTGAACATACAGTCCAAATTTCAAGTCTATGTGACAATTTTTTAAGGAAATATAAAAGGTGCCAAAAGTACATGTTTTTTCCCCTTTTTACCCTCTTAGAATCAACATTGGCAATAATCCAGCCGTACTGGATCTATATTCTAGGATGTGAACATACTGTCCAAATTTCAAGTTTCTATGACCATTATTTCAGGAGATATAAAAAGCACCAAAAGTATAGTTTTTTACCCTTTTGACCCCCTTAGAATTAACACTGGCAAAATTCCAGCCTTAATGGATCTATTTTCCGGGAGGTGAACATACAGTCCAAATTTCAAGTCTCTATGATCATTATATCAGAAGATTTAAAAAGTACCAAAAGTACAGTTTTTTACCATTTTTACCCCCTTACCATTGGCTAAACTCCAGCCGTAGTGGATCTATATTGCGGGAGGGTAACATACAGTCCAAATTTCAAGTCTCTATGACCATTATATCGGGAGATATAAAAAGTACCAAAAGTACAATTTTTTACCCTTTTTACCCCCTTAGAATCAACATTGGCAAAAATCCAGCCTTAGTGGATCTTTATTCCGAAAGGTCAAACTACAGTTCAAATTTCAAGTCTCTAACTTCAGCGGTTTGGGCTGGGCGATGATGAATGAGTATGTTAGTCAGTCATATTACTCTTTTATATAAATAAATTTTCCGGATTTGGGCGATTTTTGCCATAAAGTTTATTTCTGTCTTTTATTATTTAACAAAATTTATTTTTTTAAATGAAAATATTTTTTTTTTTTTTTAAGAAATCTGAACAAAATTGAATTTTGGCGATATTTTACATCCGATTTGGCGACAAAGCCAAGAAAAAGTCTGGCAACCCCGTTAATATGACGAAGCAAAAAATGGACACACACACACACATGCTATATAAAAATAACTATTAATTTTTTTATTATTACTTAACGAACTTTTTTTTAATTAAATTTAGATTTTGTTTTACATATTTTAAAGCTTTTTTGTAAAGATTTTTTTCCTTTTTCTCAGTTTTTTTTTTTTCATTTCCGTTTTCTTTCTTATGGATCACACAAAATATGAGTTAATTTAGGGTTATGTTGAAAAAAAACGATGTGTATTTTAGTAATTCGCTCATAACTTTTAAAATACTTAACCGATTTAAAAAAAAAATACATCAGTTTTTGCCTGGGAAAATTACGCAACTTTTGGTACCCCAAGCGTTTAAATCGGTTTCGGAGTATTGCCAAAAACGTGATTTCAACAGACAGACGTACGGACAGACAGACAGACAGACAGACGGACATCGCTAGATCGACTTAAAATCGATCAAGGATCATGAATATATATACTTTATGGGGTCCTAAACCAATATTTCAATGTGTTACATACGGAATGACAAACTTATATATACCCTCTATCACCAGAGTGGAGGGTATAAAAATAAATTAAATTTTAATTATATAAATTAAAAATTTAATTAAAAAAAATCGAAAAATAATTAAAATTTTTAATTGTATAAATTAAAAAAATTAATAAAAAACAATACATTTTTGTAAAAACAATTACCCCTTAATTTTGTAAAACGCGGCTTTGTTAAAATTTCTGTGTAATTTGTTTTTGATACAACAACAAATTGTATTGAAATTTTGACAACGCTGCGCGTTGCGTTTTAAAAAATTAGGCCATTAATTTAAAAAAGCATTTTTTAAATGAAATAGTATAAAAAAATCTTTCTTCAAACTTTACCGAATATATTTATGCCGTAAAGACAAAGTCACTAAGGAAATTTTATTAATTTGATTATAAACCTTTTATATACATAAAACTATAAACAAAATGAGAATTCAAAAAACTTTATGAGAAATAAAAAAAAACTTTCAAAAAACTGCTTATACTTATGTAGTTGTTTTTGTGTGTGAAACCATGCAAGAGAAAACTAAATATTCACACACACACGGAAAACTCAAAACAAAAAAAATAGGTAAAGCTAAACATTTAATTAAACAATTAATTATATTAATTAAATATTTATTTAAAGTTAAATTTAAAAACAATTAAAATGTTAATTAAAAAAAGTAAAACACTTAATTAAACAATTAATTACATAAATTAAAAATGTAATTAATATTAAATTGAAAAATAATTAAAATTTTAATCAAAATACACTATATTTTTTTCTGTGCCTTGATTTGAGAGTTGATTTTGAGAGTTTAAAAAAAATTAAAAAAACTATTAAATTTTTATTAAATTCTTTACTTAAATTGTTTTTAAAATTTTTAAGAAAATTTTTAATTGCGTCAATTAAAAAATTACTCATTTTTTTGTTTTTATATTTAAACACGTGATTATTCAAATTTGTTTCCTCCATATTTTTTTCTGTGTAAAAGGTTATATTTGTTGAACAAACTTATAGACTGTTATCAATGATGCCTTTTTTTGTAAACGAGTGCTACACAGTGGGAGAAATAGATAACTTTTTGGAGGGGAGGCGGCTTAAGACTTAACACATATGCCACACAAATGCTTCACCAAATTTGCTCAGCTTCACTAAGAAAATTATGTCATTAACTGTTTGTAGGTTATTTTAAAAATTAATCAGTAAAGTTATTTTAAAAGAAAAATCATTAATTTTATTATTGATTTCTTGTTTTCTACTGTTTCTGTAGTTTAAAAAAAATAATTTACTGACTTAAAACTGAATTTTCTGTTGCATTCAATTTCGGCAGTAAAAAGTTTCTTCTATAGTTTTACTGTTTTTCAATACAAAATAAGTGAATATTCACTAGTTTTTAGTTTTTATAACATTAAAAATTGACTGTAATATGTTTTTCCCAGCAAAAAAAGTGCGGAGTACTTCTATTTGGAGTGCTTTAAAACTGTAACAAATGTAATGAAATACAACAAAAATAACAAAAAACACAAGAAAAAAACACACAAACAGTTTTTTCTACTCCATAAAAAGTTGTTATTCAGCACTTAACTCATTACCTTCCGCGACACTCCCATACAAATGTAAGTAGATATTCAGTAGATAAGAAGTACTCCGAACTTTCAAACAACTTCCAACTACTTCCACGGAGTAGTTCTTATCTACTGAATATCTACTTACATTTGTATGGAGGTGTCGCGATAGGTAATGAGTTAAGTGCTGAATATCTATGTTTTCTGGAGTAGAAAAAACTGTTTGTGTGTTTTTGTCTTGTGTTTTTTGTTATTTTTGTTGTATTTCATTACATTTGTTATAGTTTTAAAGCACTCCACTGAGAAGTGGTAATGACTTTTTTTGCAGGGTTTATTTTAAATGAAAAAATTGTGGAATGATTTTTAAATAAAATTTCATTTGTTTTAAGTGAATATTCACTGGAATTTACCTACACTCAAAAAAATAACTTAGTCAAAATATTAGTAAAAGGTGTTGTAATTTACTTCAACCAAACTTTAGCAAAAAAAAATTGTAAAAATTTAACTTTTACAGTTTTTTTGGCAATTTACTATTGGTAAAATACAATAATTTTTTGGTATTTTTACTATATTTTCTTGCTAGTTTTTTTTTTATTTTACTATAATTTTAGCAAAAATATTAGTATTTTCCTTAAAGAAATGGTAATACTTTTTATTTATTTTTTCTTAGTTTAAAAAAAAAAAATTGTTTCAAGTGTTCTAGTGTGAAAAAAATCATTGCAGATTGATGATGCTGCCAACACCATAGCAAAGTAGCCATCCATCAACTGCATGTGCGCTGAAAAATAGGCTACACAATTTTTAGTATTTTTTACCATATTTTTTTGCTAATTTTACCATATTTTTTGCTAATTTTATATGAAAATTTTTTAAAATTTGCCACCTAAATTGTTAATAAAAAGTTAATAATTTTGAAAAATTATTTTTTTAAAATTTTAACATATAGTTAGATATCTAATCTTCAATATCCAGAAGTTTTTTTTTATTTTTTTTTTAAATACATGTGAAAAAAATTAAAAATTCGAAAAAAAAATGTTAATTTTTTACAAATTTTACCTGAAAATGTAAGAAATTTCTTGTGTAGACTACTACGCAAATCTCATTTGTTCTACTTAAGCTAAAAAAAATGACGCAAAAAAAATAAAAAAGTGAAGTGTTGTTCTTTAAATTTTTTGTTTAAAGTGTTTAAGTGAAAAAAAAAAAATCATTTTGGATTTTGATGTTGTTGGAAGTCCAGTTACTGCAACTACAGCTGCTGAGAAGAAGGCAAAAGAAGATGCTGCCACCATCAAGCCGAAGAAACCATCCAACAACTGAAGTAATATGCTGCTATTACTACATTTAAAGAATGTGGTGCTCGAAAACAGGCAAAACAATTTTTAGTATATTAACCAAATTTTAAATCAACTACTAATCAGAGAAAAAAAATTACTAAATAAAACAGTTTTTTTTACCAAATTACAAATTTTTTTATCTATTTCAATTTTACCATTTTTTTTGGTAATTTTACCATATTTTTTAATAATTTTACAAGGTTGATTTTTTACAAAAATAAAATGGTATTCTTGTAATTTTACCATTTTTTTTCCTAATTTTTTGATTAGCAAAATGGTTTTGCTAATATTACCAAAATTTTTGCAACGTCCAAAACTACAGTTTTTTTTGCTAATTTTAACCATTTTTTTTGCTAGTTTTACAATATTTTTTTTTTGAGTGTACATAATTTTTTGAGTGTTAATATAAACTTATATGCGGGCAAAATGATAGCGGAGGGTTTGATTATCTCTTATACTTTCCAAGATGATCCCTTTTAAAAAGGGAAATTTAAAATTTTGTCCATCCGGCTCCAGTTTTTTGCCAATATTTATTTTAAACCACACTCAAAATATTTTGTAGGCAAAAACAAATGAAAAACACACTTAAAACCAGTGAATAAACAATTGAAAACCATTCCAGTAATTATTCATTTAGTTTAACAAACATCAACATTTATTTTTTACTGTTGACAAAATTTTATAAAATAAATAACATTAAACATTAAAAAATTACGTTTTTTTCACTCTTTTTTACCAACAAATTCAAAAAAAAATAACCAACGAAAACATTAAAAATTATTGATAGTTCTGTTATTTTTACCAACAAATTTCAAAAAAATAACCGACAAAAACAATAAAAATTAATGATTTCGTGGGTAATTTTTTACAATTTTTTATTGAAATATTTTTTTTAAAATTTTTAATAAAATTTTTGGGGAATCGATCCCGCAATCAACTACATTCTGGCCAGTCACTCTACCCATCGTGCCAAGGTCACTTGATACAAACATGTTTTTATATTTCTATAAATATTTTTTTGAATTGTTTTTTCTACAAAAAAATAACTGACTTGTGTAGGTAAAAACTAATGATATTTCATTAAAAAATACCAACAATTTAAAAAAAAATACACAAATCATTAAAAATCAAAAGAATAATCAGTAGTTTTTACTTACAGAACAAAAATAAATGACTTTAAAAATTAAATGTTAATGAAAGTCTTTATTTTTCATTAATAAAAACTGAACATCAGACAAATGTTTTTTCTTTTAAAAACGACTAAACGGAAAACTTTTTAAATAAACTACAAACAGTTAATGACATAATTTTTTGAGTGCAGTTTTATTTGAAAACTAGATAGATTTCTGATTTTTTTTTTTTCAAAACAAAAAATTGGCAATATCTTGTTTGAGTCAAAAGTTAAATATTTTAAAGTTAAACCATGGAAATTTTTCGTACCATTAACAACAAAAGCGTGTCGTCACCTTAGACAGCAGCTAAAATATTATTTTTTGGAAAGAGTACAAAATTTGCAGATATTTTTCTTAAGTATGTAGCATTAGACTGGCATTTTTTTCTCAACTTTCGATTTTCCCAAGTATCCGGGCAAATTTTTATTGTCCAAGGTCTAAAACTTATGTGGTACAAATTTGAGGTCAATCGGATTAAATTAACCCGTGGCGCCCGGCGGTCAAAGTTTTGGATTTTTGAAAAATTAAAAGAAAAAAAAATAAAAAAATTTAAATTTCAAATCATATTTGTTAATTTTGATGCGATGAGCACGAATATCAAAAAAAAAATTAAAATCGGTCGAACGGTTTTCGAGATATTGCCATTTGAAATTTGCAAAAAATGACGGGTTTTCCTACGTTCAAGAAATTTTTTAAAAAACATCACAATTTTTTTCCCCTCGGCCATTTCATAGAGCTTAAGATAATCTATCATTTAAATATAATTTGAGCCAAATCCGATCATTTTATCCCGTGGCGCCCTTAAGTCAAGTTTTTGGATTTTTGAAAAATTTCCACTAAAAAAAATTAGATTTTTAAAAATTAAAAAAAAATAAAAAATTTTTTTTGATACATTACTTTAATTAATTTTGGCATGCTGAAAACGAATGTCATAAAATTTCTTGAATCGGTCTAACGGTTTTCGAGATATCCCCATTTGAAATTTTCCAAAAAATGCCCAAAATTATGGTTTTTTCCTACGTTCAAGAAATTTTTTAGAAAACATCACAATCAGATAACAAATACTGAAAAAATAGTCAATATTGATTTCGAAATTTGACAATAAAATCCCAAAATCCCAGTATAAAAATAAAATATTTCTCGGGATTTGGGATTTGTCAATCCTGAAAACTCATGTGATTTCGGGATTTCCCGTTTGGCATCCCTACTAGGTACTATATGTATGTTGAAACATTGTACAAATGAGTGTTGTAATGTGGTCTTTTTTATCCCGTGGCGCCCTTCGGTCAAAGTTTTGGATTTTTGGTGGAAATTTTTCAAAAATCCAAAACTTTGACCGAAGGGCGCCACGGGATAAAATGATCGGATGTGGCTCAAATTAGATTTATATGAAAGATTGTCTTAAGCTCAACGAAATGGCCGAGAAAAAAAAAATGTGATGTTTTTTAAAAAAATTCTTGAACGTAGGAAAAACCGCCATTTTTTGCAAATTTCAAATGGCGATATCTCGAAAACCCTTCGACCGCTTTTATTTATTTTTTTTGATATTCGTGCTCACCGCATCAAAATTAACAAATATGATGTGTCGAAAAAAATTTAAATTTTTTATTTTTTATAATTTTTCAAAAATCCAAAACTTTGACCGCCGGGCGCCACGGGTTAATTTAATCCGATTGACCTCAAATTTGTACAACATCCGTTTTAGTCCTAGTAGAAGAAAAAAATGCCCGGAATTTAAAAATTGGAGAAAAATTTTTTTGGCCATACAGAAAAATGCCTGTCTAATGTAGCATATATAGTCCAATGTGGCATTCTACGATTCTTTTTAAGATTACCATGTTAAAAAATCTTAAAATTTATTGAATTCAATATTTAATTAAATTTAATAACCACTGTTTTGCTCATTTTTCACTTCATCTAAAAGTGACTTAAAATGTTCAATGCAGTAAATCCAATCGTAATTTGTACAAAAATGAAATGAAAGAAAAAAAAAAAAATCAGGAATGACAGTAAATTTTTGCATCTAACTACCTCTAACATTTTGGATTACAATCGTAATCGTAAACATAGCCATATAACGCATGCTTTTTTCATATACATTTCGATATATATTTATTCCTACTCTATAACAGATTTGAACCTACAGACAAATTGTGAAACCAAACCAAATCAAACAAAATCAGACCACATTACAACACTCATTTGTACAATGTTTCAACATACATATAGTACCTACTGGGGATGCCAAATGGAAAAACCCGAAATCAAGGGAGTTTTCGGAATTGACAAATCCCGAAACCCTATATATATTTTTTTTTTAATACTGGGATTTTGTATTGTCAAATTTCGGAATGAATATTGACTATTTATTCAGTATTTGTTATCTGATAGGGGCATAATATCATTTGTCGATTTAATGGAGTAAATGGCAAACATTTTTAAGAAACCGATTTCAATTTAGAGAGAGCATTTTATGTGCACTGAAATAACTGAAATTTGATTTTGGCAGTGACTTTCACTTTAAGTCGTTTTATAAATTTTTTGCCTGAAAATTCTTTCTGAGTGTTTGATAGAAATAGTGTGATTTTAACTCAATAATCAATTTGTACCTTCAAAATTTTAAAAATGCCACCAGTTTTAAAACTTTTTATATTGGTCCCGCTTTAACTAAAAATAAATCTGGTAGCCCTGCAAAATACGTACTGAATAATACACAAAATTTTACCACTTTACTTACACTCATGGTTTTCAACAACATACAACCAGATTTACCACTACAGTCATCATCAGAATCATCATCGGTATCATCATCATCATCAGGAGTAGCAGCTATAGAAGAATATTGGAATCAAATAGAATATGTGTATATGTGTGTATGTGTATATGCTAACTACTACCAATATTCTATATTATGGCAACAATCTTACCTTACATTAGAAACACAATGGTAAAAAAGTATGAAAAATTTTGGAATTAAAAAAAGTTAAAAATGCAAAAGACTGGTTCCATTTTAAATAGCATAGGCAATCAGCCGATGGTGGTTCAATTTATCCAAAAATTAATATATCCACACTGAAAAAAATAACTATACTGAAATTAAATAAACACTGTTATTAATTTAAGTACACAATTTTTTTTGAATTTACTTCAACTTATCTTAATATAAGGTGGTTTTACTTAAAACAAAGAAAATGAACTTGAAGATAGTACATGCAAATACTTAAAAAAGCACAAGAGTTTTCCTTAATTTGTTTTTTTAAATTAAGTTAAATATTCTTTACATTTATGGCGAATTGATTGCATTTAAGAAAAATAGGGTTTATTAAAAAATTTTGTTTTACTTAAAAGAAAAAAAATTAAATTGTGTGCAAAAAAAATAAATAAGTACGTAGCTTACTTAAAAATAGTATAGACATTTTCAAGACCTTGTATCAAATAAATACAAATCTTTAATTGCAAATCGCATTTTCTTTAATTTAATAAATTTTTGTTTTAATTTAAGACAAAAGTAACCTTTATTTTATTGATTTCATTGACTTTATTAAAATCCATATCTTCATCAGTTTAAAAAAGAATTTACTTAACTTAAGGAAAAAATACTTTAGGTATTTTGGGGACCCCATCTGGGGGCCTCATGTGGAGACCCCATGAGACCCTAACTTTAAATCCAAATTTCGATTTTCGTGGAATTTTCAAATGCCTATAACTCTGCAAACACTGCAGATACGAAAAAAACTCTAAAGGCATTTTTGTAGTCCTTAACTTGTAGAATATGACCGCCGAAGACCCGAAAGCTCTCCGAGTTATAGTTTTCGAGTTATTTCATGATCAAATTTCTCAAGACCCCATTCCCATATCTCGAAAACTATGCAAGATAGAGCGATTCTGACCAAAATTTTGAATCAAAATCAATAGTGACCCTATAATAGTGTACGCATATACTCATGGGCGGACCCCATATATTGGGGGCCCGTAGGGTCCTCACATTGGGACTCCATAGGTTCCACAGAATCCGTAAGTTTAAGGAAATTTTTACTTATTTTAAAAAAATATTTTTCCTCTTGATAAAAACAATTAAACTTATATTAAGTACAATTTTACTTACTTTTAAGATATATTTAAGTAAATGCATTACTATGTTTTAGGAAAAAATATACTTGGAAGAAGAATTAATATCTTTGGAGCCCTCGCATACCCTCCTTTTTTTAAATTAAGTGCAACATGCTTTAAAAATGGTAAATTTTTTTTTCAGTGCATTCTTCTGATTTTTATTGAATTTCGGTTTTTGTTATTTAGTCGAAATTGTGAATGGTTCGCGTTTTATCGCTGTTCAAAGTTGGTATTTTGCAACAATTTTATGAAAAATACATAATGTTTAAATGATCGTATCTTTGGAACGCATCATCCGATTGTCACGAAATAAAGCGCAAAATAATGGTTATGTCCTGGTCTTAAAATAGAATTTTGAAAAAGGATAGGATGCTTTGCAAAAAGGATATTGAAATTAAAAAAATGTCCTTAATTTGCAAATATCTCAAAATGCGTATCTTTAATTTTCCTATATTTTTTTGCACATATAGCCCTAAATATACTTAACAACATATGCAAATCCCAAATTGGGATGGTAAGCGGTTTAATTGTAAACGCGGTTTCATGAAACGCCTTATTGATTTTTGTTAATAACTCTCGTTTACAAATGAAAAACAATTTCTGCGCACTAACCGCGAATAATTTTTTTATATGTATTTTTGATCGCTAAACTCAAAAATTTCATCAAAAGAACATTTCGCGAATAACTTTTTGTTTAATGAATTTTTTAGCGTTTTTTGGAGGTATTTTACTATTTTTCTTATATCTTAAGTTCTGTTTATCTGATCTTCTCGCAATAAAAACCAAACTAAAGATAATCAAATTTCCAACAAATCCTACATTCATCATTTTTTCATAAGTTCATAGCTTTACGCGCAAATAATTTTTTTAGCGTTATTTGGAGGTATTTTGACTATTTTTCTTATATCTTGAGTTCCGTTCATCTGATCTTTTCGCAATAAGAACCAAATTAAAGACAATCAAATTTCCAACAAATTCTTCATCCATTATTTTTATATCAGTTCATAACTTTACGCGCAATAGGCAAACATATGACTAAAATAAGTTTTTTGATTAACAAATCATTTAAAAAAAGTTTAAGAAATAGAAATCTTTGCAATTAATTGCATCTTTTTATTTATCTGCAAAGCCTGAACATTGAGAAATATAATAAAGTTGATTTGATGAAAATCTATAGGTTTACTCCGAAGTTATCACAAATTTTATGAATATACATGATAAAATACAAAAAAAAATGATATTTTTTTACAATTTCTGTTTTTAAAATTTTTAAAAAATGAGCTTTGTTAATAAAAAATAGTTTTTCCTTGTTTGCCTATTGCGTGTAAAGTTATGAACTGATATAAAAATAACGAATGAAGGATTTGTTGGAAATTTGATTGTCTTTAATTTGGTTCTTATTGCGAAAAGATCAGATGAACGGAACTCAAGATATAAGAAAAATAGTCAAAATACCTCCAAATAACGCTAAAAAAATTATTTGCGCGTAAAGCTATGAACTTATGAAAAAATGATGAATGTAGGATTTGTTGGAAATTTGATTGTCTTTAATTTGGTTTTTATTGCGAGAGAATCAGATAAACAGAACTTAAGATATAAGAAAAATAGTCAAAATACCTCCAAAAAACGCTAAAAAATTCATTAAACAAAAAGTTATTCGCGAAATGTTCTTTTGATGAAATTTTTGAGTTTAGCGATCAAAAATACATATAAAAAAATTATTCGCGGTTAGTGCGCAGAAATTGTTTTTCATTTGTAAACGAGAGTTATTAACAAAAATCAATAAGGCGTTTCATGAAACCGCGTTTACAATTAAACCGCGTTTACAATTAAACCGCTTACCATCCCAATTTGGGATTTGCATATGTTGTTAAGTATATTTAGGGCTATATGTGCAAAAAAATATAGGAAAATTAAAGATACGCATTTTGAGATATTTGCAAATTAAGGACATTTTTTTAATTTCAATATCCTTTTTGCAAAGCATCCTATCCTTTTTCAAAATTCTATTTTAAGACCAGGACATAACCATTATTTTGCGCTTTATTTCGTGACAATCGGATGATGCGTTCCAAAGATACGATCATTTAAACATCATGTATTTTTCATTAAATTGTTGCAAAATACCAACTTTGAACAGCGATAAAACGCGAACCATTCACAATTTTGACTAAATAACAAAAACCGAAATTCGACACAGATCTCGAGAATTGATATGCCAATTTTTATGCAAATTAAAATAGGTAAGGTCGAAAAAGTGTTTTTTTTGTTTTCAAAAATTTTGGAATCCTTCAAAAACTTTTTTGCATCATTTTTTTCATAAAATAAAATTTTGTTGCATCATTATACCCTCCACTCTAATGGTAGAGGCCATCGGCGTATACAGAGGGGGGGCCCAACAACAACAACAAAAAAATATTTTTTTTATATGTATTGAAAAACACAAATCTCACGAAAAAAACAACAAAAATTTTTTTGTTGTTGTTGTTGGGCCCTGAAAAACAGTCCTGCATACGCCGTTGGTAGAGGCTATATATAAGTTTGTCATTCCGTTTGTAGCACCTCGAAATATTGGTCTAGGACCCCATAAAGTATATATATTCATGATCCTCGATCAATTTTAAGACGATCTAGCGATGTCCGTCCGACGGTCCGTCTGTCTGTCTGTTGAAAACACGCTAATTTTTAAAAGACTTTACGGAGGTTTCTGTAGTTTGGCATATATATTGAGCATTTACCTGGTCAGGTTGGTATTGCTATTCAGCGAAATCGGTCCAGTGGTTCAAAAGTTATTAGCAAAAGACTGAATTTCGGCAAGGGTTTTTTTTGAATTTACGAGATAAAAAACACGCTTATTTCGAAAAGCAAATCTGAGGATACTAACGCTTAGCATATATATTTATCGTTGTTCTGGCCTGGGTCGTATTGAATTTCAGTCATATCGGTCCAGTGGTTCAAAAGTTATTATCAAAACCGTGAATTTCAGATTTGTTTGACCTTAAATACACGTGTTGAAAAGCCGTTAAACATGTGTTAAAAACATTGGTAAGTCACAAAAATATTTTACAACGTATTTTTGCCACTCAAAAATATTTTTACACTAAAAAAAAATCACTCGAAAAAAATTTTACACTCAGAAAAAATTTTACACTCAAAAAAAAAAATTAGTAAATTTTTATTTTGTTCTTGACACATTACTAAAAAAAGTTTTTTACACCAAATAAAGTATTTCTAATCAAAAATTCTATTTTTTCACGTTAGTAAATTTGCTATCCCTTAAAAAGGGCATTGTGGAGGGTATCTCAGAATCTGAGATCTTTTCTTCATGAAAAATATTTCCGAATATGATAATTTTATATACGAAGAATGCCTAAGCATCTATGACTTTTTCTACACGAAAAATGTTTTTTTACGAAAACTGTCTCAGAATCTGAGACTTTTTCTAAACGAAAAATGTACTATACGAATGAAAAATTTTAATTGGCGTTTCGAGGCTCCTTGAAGTCGGGGCTCTGCACTCAAAAAAAAGTGAACTAAAATCTGGGAAAATTAACTTAATTTTAAGAAAAAGAGGGAATGATTTGGCTCCAATGATTTTTTTTTCATAATTTTCCCAAAAATAAGGAAAACAATTTTAATTAATTGTAAGCCAATTTTAACTAGAAAATGGGAAAAATTATATTACACTTTAGTTCATTCACATTTTAAAACTGGATTGGGTCTAGACCCTGGACCCATGGGTTCGAACCCCATGGGTCCAGCCCCTTGTTAACCCAAGACCCCGGTCATATAAGGGTCTCCCATAGGTTTTGACCCAAAATTTGTGTCCGTTTCGCTCTAACTTGCTTAGATTTTTAGATACGGTAATAAAGGGTCTTGAGAATCTTAAAAACTGGTTATCTCAAAAACTATTAATCGGAGGGCTTTCGGGTATTTTGCGGATGTGTTCTACGAGTCAAGAGCTACAAAAATGTGCATATATAAAATCTCGGGAATTTCAAATTTTAGATCTAAATTTAGGGTCTTGACACCCCGACAGATATGCAAAGCTAGGCTATTCCATATTTTTCTTTATAGTCTTTCTTTTGAACATTTCGTCCGTTTCGCTCTATCTTGCTTAGTTTTCGAGATATCGCCATTTTGAATTTTTAACTAAATTCTAAAAAGTTATTTACTAAATTCTCAGAAGTTATTAACTAAATTCTAAGAAATACACTTCCTCAATTTAAAGAAGAGAAATACGATGATGTTTTTTTTAGTAAATTTTAACTAAACTTGAACTAAATTGTTTTTTAAGAAATAGGTCTTAAAAATAAAGATAAGTTTCTTAGATTTGTGGAAAATTTCTTTGGTAGTAAGAATTTTTTTCTTAATATTTAAAAATTCCATTTCATGAAAACTATGAACTACTTATAAGTAAATGAACTAAAATTTTTTCCTCATAGTTAAGAAAATTTCTCATTTTTTAGTTAAATTTTACTAAATTTTAGGAAAATTTATGATAAATTTTCAAAGACTTTTTTTCCTTTTAGTGTGGGCAAGTGTCCTAATAGTTAAAATGATACTGCGAGGGCGAAGGTTTACCAAGAACACCCACATTTAGAAAGCCACTCCCCATGCCCCAAAAAAATCCCATGAGAAACATTTGTAATGTATATTTTTCTTTTTAAAATTTTTTTTACATATTGGAAAGTATAAAAGTTTCGGAACAGCCAAATTTAACGCTCTTTAGTTGAAATTTCAAAAAAAAAAACTCGCTGCCTTAGAATTAAGTTACAAATTTACCAAATTAACAGCTTTTGCTTTCAACATATAGACGAACGGATGGACTTCGCCAGAATATCTTTGAAACCATCATGGACAGATATTTCAATTCGTGATGCATGGATTGACAAATAAATATAATGTTGTATCTTCAGCAAAACATTACAAGACAATTACATGGACAAGAGTACAAAATTCGCAGGCACTTCTTTTTCGAGGAAGGATTCATGCACAAAATGTTGTAAACTTTTCGAGCATAGTGTATATATGTACGAATTCAGTACAATTTGGGATAGGAGTTTGGTTTTTTTTAGCAGTTTTCTATTCAACGCATTAATATTTTATGGAAAATTCGTGTGTTTACCTTCAATTGGATTTTGTGCTTTGAATTTCTAATACCAACAGCTTGGATGATGGTTTTTTCTTCTTTTTCCTTGCCCTAACCTACCTGTACTACTTACTTTATTGTTATGCAGGGTATTTCCTGATACTTGTTAGTTAGTTGAATAGAAACTTAATGTGAAGTACCATTAATATATGAAACAGTTTCTTTAAACTGGGTTTTTAGAATATTTTAGACAAATCTTAAAATTTTGCATCCCTTAATAAATTTTACTTACCATAATCCGACATTGTTTAACTTTTTGTTGGAAAATCATAACGCTTTCCGACCAACTTTAGGAAAGATGAGATCTCAAAAGAACATTTTTAAGACACATTATTACAAGTTTAAGAACCTTTGAATGAAATTCCAATATGTGCCCAAAACTTTGCACTCGAAATCGTAATTGATTTTATTATAACTTTATTGGATATGACACAAAAATATATTTTAATAAATAATTTATATGTATTAAATATGTTGTAATCATACAATTCTATAGATAGGGGAAACTTAAAACACTTGATTCCCTCTGAAGTATAAGAAATTGATTTTTTTAAGATGACACTGTTCTAACTTTAAAAGTGGATAATAACTCACCTGCTGGAGAATAAAAAAATTCGAGAAATAATATCATAATTATTTTTCAACAATTTTTTTCATCAATTTTTTTTTTTTTTTATTTTCACCAAAATTATTTTTTCATTAAGCCATTTGTCTAACAAAAGTACAAAAAACAAGTAAGAGTCTTAAGCTCCTCTATGTCGGATCTTTTATATCCTCCAAAATATAAAAAAACCTTTTCTGCACTTACTTAGGTTATAAAATTTTGTAATTTTTATATCCTACAAAATGGACAAAAAATTAAAATTTGTAAGTACTTCGGGTCCAATTTGGGTTAAGTTCTTCAAGAATAAGCTTCTTCCTCCCGATCCGATTTCGTTCCTTTAAGAACTTTACCAGCCTATGAACACAAGACTTAGGACTATACACAGAAAATAATATGGAGGAAACTAATTTGAGTAATCACTTGTTTAAATTTAAAAACAAAAATTGAGTAATTTTTTAATTGACGCAATTAAAAATTTACTCAAAAATTTTGAAAACAATTTAAGTAAATAATTTAATAAAAATTTAATAGTTTTTTTATTTTTTTTTTTTTAACTCTTATAGTTTTTTGAATTCTCGTTTTGTTTATAGTTTTTTGTGTATGTATATGAAAGTTTGTAATCGTCTTTATAAAATTTTCCTATGTTTTTGAGACATAAATATGTTTGGTAAAGTTTGAAAAAACAAGTTTTTTGTTTTTTTTTTGTAAAAAAAATTAAAACTTTTTTAAACTAAAAAAAAAAATAATAAATAGATAAATTTTAAATAAATGTTTAATTGTGTCCATTAAAAATTTACTTAAATTTTTTTTCAAATATTTAATAAATTTTTATTAAAAATTTACTCAATACTATTAAATCGTTTACTGGTGAAAAATTGAGTAATTTTTTACTCAATAGTATTAAAAATTTACTCAAATATTTTTTTTATTTTTTTCTGTGTAATACACAGAAAATGAAATAGCCAAATTTAAATCAACAAACTTCAATTGTAAATTAACCAAACATGATATCAACCAAACATTTAGTAAAAACGGCCGCCTGTTAGTCCATAATACATTTTATCATGTCAACAAAAAGCGTTTGTACTTGTTAAATTTCTTTGTTGAAAAAAAAAATTTCATTTGTCAGATCAACAAATTATGTTTGTGTTTGCTGAATTTCTTTGTTGAAAAATATTAGATTTTTTTACTTTTGTCAAATTGTGTTTGTTGAATTTCTTTGTTGAAATCAAAAAAAATCTTTTTTCAACAATCAAAATTTACAAACGTTTGCTGATATTACAAATTTATGTATAGGAGCACTTTCAGTGAAAAAATTAATTATATTCACAAATATGGGGTTCAATATAACAATTCGTTTTTTTTTTTGTGTAGAAAAGGTAGCTTTTTTGGCTACTAGACGAACATCGTTAGAATTTCCAGCCCTTTTTACCTGAACGGATCAATATATAAATTTAATGGGATCCTTGAACGATCTTTCAATTCGTTTTGCAAAGAATGACAAATTAATGTATCGTAATTTTGTATAAAAAAAATTTGCTTTGACAAGAACACCCATATCTCAACCAAAAAAAAAAAAAAACGATTTAAGCACAAATTTTTCCTATAGAAAAATTCCTATAGAAAAATTATAAGACTCATATTCGGAGAAATTTTTACTATCAAAAAAGTCTCTGATTCTGAGAAATTTTCCGTATAGAAAAAGTGTCAGTTTCTAAGACATTTTTCCTATTAAAAAAATTCTCATATTCTGAGACATTTTTCTAATAGAAAAGTGCTCAGATTATGAGCCATTTTTCCTATAGAAAAACTCTCAGATTCTGAAACATTTTCCAATAGAAAAATCTCAGATACTGAGATATTTTTCCAATAGAGAAAGTCTCAGAAAGATTTTGAGACATTTTTCCTGTAGAAAAAGTCTCATATTCTAAGACTGTTTTCCTATAGAAAAAGTCTCAGATTCTAAAACAGTTTACCTGTAGAAAATGCCTCAGATTCTGAGATAGAAAAAGTCTCTATAGACAAAGTCTCAGATTCTGAGATATTTATACCCTACACCACACTGTGGTAGAGGGTATAATGAGTTTGTGCTGATGTTTGTAACTACCCGAAATATTGGTCCTAGACCCACTTTTAAGTATACCGATCCACTTAGAATCACTTTTTGAGTTGATTTAGCGATGTCCGTCCGTCCGTCTGTCCGTCCGTCTGTCCATGTAAACGGTGTAAACACAATTCTTAACCAATTGACTTTAAATTTGAAACTTAAGCCTCTTTTGGCCCAAGGATGAAGCCTCTTGAAATTGAAAAAAAAAACGGTCCATATTTAGACCTAGCCCCCATACAAAGGTCCTCTTTAGTTTTTGCTCAAATGACTCTAATAGCCGCATTTTAATAGGTATCTTTTCGCAGGTAATCATGTTTCATCAACGCAAACCACCATTCCGAATTTTAAAGAAATCGGAAAAGTTCTTCTTGTAGCCCCCTCTCAAATTTCATGAAAATAGAAAATATTTAATTAACATTCTGTTTGTGTATGTTAAACGCGTATTTTAATAACCTTATCAAATCTGATTATCATCGGACCATTTTTGGACTTAGGTCCCATGTGAATATTTCGCCCGATATTCAGTTGAAGCGATTTATTGTCAACAAAAAGAAGCCTATTCTACTCAAATTTGATTAGTGAGTGCTTTTTACACTTATTAAAGATTTGACAAAATATAGATCTAATCAGTCCACGTATGAAGTTGTGACCCATTTTCCGGGAAACTCTGGTGTAGGGTATTATATGGTCGGTCTTGACCGACTATAATTTTCTTACTTGTTTTATTATAGAAAAAGTCTCAGATTCTGAAATTTCAGAAATTTTCAAATATAATTCAATCATTTCCAATTATGACCTAAAAATTTCCATTTAAAATTCAAAAAATTCCAATTATACTTAAAAAATTTCCGTTTATATTTCAGAAATTTTCATTTATACCCAGCAAAAAAAAAATCGAAGTGGTGCAAAAAGAATAAGTGATTCACTACATACATAGTAGCTATATGTGCCGATCTTCATATTCCATAAAAAGTACTTTTATAAGCACTTCCAAAACTGCTAAAAAAATGCCAATAATAACAACTTTCACCAGTTCTTTCCTCATTGATTTAGAAGTACCATTTTCATATGTTTTTACAAATGCAATTGAAAAGTACAAATTTGTGGCACTTAAGTATTGGATTTGTTTTGTTGAATATTTTTTTTTTATAATTTTATCTGATTTAATAAAAAGTTAAATTTTATAAATGAATTAACTTGATATGCCGCAAAAGCGAATTTGTTATGTAAATTTGAAAACAACTAACTACTGTAAAATATACAAATATTTAACATGTAGTACACTCAGAAAATTATGTAAGTTACTACATGTTAGTTATTTGTATATTTTACAGTAGTAAGTTGTTTTCAACTACAAAGTCAGTTAGTTTTGTATGAAAAATATCAAACAACTATTTCTGTTAGTTATTTTAAGTCGTTTTTTTGAACAACTAACAAAAAAGTACTGTGATGTAGTAACAGTTATTTAAAGTAGTTAATCTTATTTTTTTTATCTCTGAAAAATTTTCAAAGTTTTTTTCCAAAAAATAAAAATTTTCGTTTTTTTTTTTCACAACTTTTTTTTTTAAAAAAAAACTTGGAAAAAATTTGGTCTTCAATTTTTTTTTTTGAAAATGTTTTGAAAAAAAAATATGTATTGATTATTTTATTTTTACTACATTTTAGTTGTTTTGACTACAAATGTAAGTAATTTTTACTACATAAGTCAGTTGTTTTTTGTCAGTTAAAATAACTAACATTGTTAGTTGATTTAACTGAAAAAGTAGTTGACCCCAAAACAACCTACAAAGTAGTTATTTTAACTGACATTTTCAGTTGATTTTACTAACATAATTTTTTGAGTGTAACTTACATAATTTTCTGAGTGCGGGGTTGAGATTTAATCGGTTAATAATCGGATAAATTTGAATTATTCGGTTAACCGACTAATAAAAATTTCAATTGAATATAAAACTAAGAACTCTATGTACTTTTAATAATTTTATTAATTTTATTTAAAATAAATCTTTATCCGATATGGCGAAGCTCTATAATGTTAGCCCAAATAAAGATTTTTTGTATGGCACCCTGAAAATTTACCCTAAAATTGATACCCAAATTGATGCCGGGCTTAGATGCACCTCTAATAGAGTTTCAAATTCGGTACTATTATATATCAACAAGACAAATTGGTTGGTTTTCAAATTTGTTTTCTTTTATTTTTTAGGGCCGAAATTGCAATAATTTTATCGGTCGATATCTCCGTAATGAAAAAAAGATATCTTAAGGATTGCAAAAGTAATTTGAAGAATAAGTGAAGTATTTTTAGATGTGCTGAACTAATTATACATCATAAAATAATTCTCGGTTTTATAAGGTCCCGAACATTGCGAATATCTGAGTTTATGCAGTACTGTCAATCGAAAATCTAAATATCTCAAAATAAGATAAATCACTTCTAAGGCCAGATTCGGATTAAGCGCATGAAAAACTATTAGAAAAATATATACATCCACATTTAATTAACAATTAAACTAAATTATTAAAAACATCGATTTAATCTTAACCATTTCAAGTCTAAATATTACATAATAAATATTAAACATTGTTAAAAATATCGTTTTGGTTTTGATTATTATTAGTGTAAATACTAAAAAAAAAAAAATCTTAAAATCAATCCCAAAAAGTCATGAAATATGTACTTATCAAGAAGTGATGAAAAAATCACTTCTAAATCACCATATAAAAATTACATAATCACATCCAAAATGCCAAGAAATATATACTTCTAAAGAAGTGATGAAAAAAGCACTTCCAAAAGGTCAAGTTATATTAACATCCCGATCACTACTTCAGAAGTTGTGATAAAGATGTTAATATATATGTACATACTAAACACTAGTGATATTGTGTGTCACGCCCATATAAAATTCATCAGTGTTTCAGCTGAAGAAGAAGTACATCTGGTTCATAAGTTGTGGTGAATTTTGTAGTGAATGGTAAGCTCTTTTTTTGCTGGGTATTTAAAACTCTATTTATATTTTAGTAATTTCCATTTATATTTCAGAAATTTCCAATTGTATTTCGAAAATTTCCATTTGTATTTCAGAAATTTCTAAATGCTTTTAGAAAATTCTATGTATTTGTATATCAAAAAATTCTATTTATATTTCAAAACTTTACATTTGTATTAGGCACGTCTCCGAAACACAAAATGCAAATTCCTTCATTTGTGTCTGCAATTCCAGATCATGTTGGTAACCTTTGCGAAATAATGTAAGAGACAAAAAAGTTGAAAGAAAGTATGAGGTGAGGTTGAGATTGCTAGAAATAGAATTGTAGTGTTGGAAACTGTCAAAATTTATTCTGTAGAAACTATAAATATTCACATATATAAAAAACAGTTTTCATTAACAAGACAAACGACATTTAAAATCCTACTGAAGATGACACTAACTGGGGTGTTTGAAACCGGTATAGGAAATACCAGAAATGTCTATAATTTTTTGAAATTCAATTTTTCTTCTGCATTTTTTCAACTTGAACCCTTATAAAAAATTGTATTTGTTTTTCAAAAATTTCCATTTATATTTCAAAATTTTCCATTTGTATTTCAGAAAATTCCATTTATATTTCAAAAATTTTCATATGTATTTAAAAATTTTTCATTTGTATTTCAGAAAATTCCATTTGTATTTCAAAAATTTCCATTTATATATAAAAATTTTCCAATTATGTTTCAGAAAAATCCAATTTTTAAATGGAAATTTCTGTAATACAATTTAAAATTTCTGAAATATAAATAGAAATTTCTGAAATATAATTGAAAATTTTTGAAACGTAATTGGAATTTTTTGAAATATAATTGAAAATATCTGAAATATGATTGGAACTTTATATATATAACTAGCTTACCATCCCGGTACTTCGTTACCGGTTGTATTGAACACCGAATAATAGAAGGATCAGGATTACTCTATCGATTTCAAAAAATTCCCCTAGGTAGTCTTTGTTTTATTTACTTGTGGACGCTTACGTCTTTCATAAAATAATATTTCAATGAATAATTTTAAAAATACAATTTGAATAACTTCGCTGGTACGTTATTATGTGCGTTCTGGTGAAAAAAAGATATTGAGAATTTTCGAGCTCTTATATCGGGTTTTTGGATTTTAAGTGAATAAATATTTCAGTGAAAAAAGATATGGGAATAAAAATAAGTTTGAGTGAAAATACATATAGGGAGAAAAATATGGAGTAAAAAAAGTTAAACACAATAAATTTGAGTAAAAAGTATCATTCCATATTGTTCCCCTGATCTATTCCATTTCAATCCCCGTTCTACTCCATTTCATTTCCAATTCCATCTCCTTTGGTTCCATGCAAGTTTCATTCCTCTCCGTATAATATGCGTTAAAGAAATAAAAATTTCTATTGTCGTTATTTAAAAGATATGAAAAGAACCATTTTACACCACTTTTAACATGTACCCCTTTCCACCCTAAAATTTTAAATTTTAAAATATGGCTGTTATTTTTGGTTAGATAGGTAAAAATAACCATTTGCCACCTCTTCCCTCAAAATTAAATTTTCTAAAAACTTTTTTTTGTGCTAGGTGATCCTATATTTAAAATATCAAGTTTCTGAACCATTATTTCAAGAAATATAAGAATAACCAAATTTACACTTCTTTATCCCCTTTACGATCGGTCTTAGCAACAGAATTTCCTAAAAGAAAGTTATCCAGCATTCAAAATTTCAGTGCCTAGGATCATTACTTCATGAAATATAAAAAGTATCAAAAAACACTTTTTTATACCTCTAGAAACGGATTTTTTTAAAAAATACTTTAGCAGAATCTTTTTTTTTTTCACCGAAGTACCCTGCATTCCAAAATTCAAGCTTCTAAGGTCATTATTATAGGAACAAAAAAGTACCAAAAGTACACTTTCTTACCCCCGTTAGAAACGGAATTTCCAAAAAGTATCTCTTCCATAATGTTTTTTTCTTCATCGAAAAATCCTACATTCCATATTTCTATTTTCTACGATCATTGTTTCAGCACTTTCGGTACTTTTAATAAAAGGTACTTTTTATAAAAAATACTTTTTATAAAGGGTATTTTTTATAAAAGGTACTTTTTATAAAAGGTACTTTTTATAATAGGTACTTTTTTTAAAAGGTACTTTTTATAAAAGGTACTTTTTATAAAACGTACTTTTTATAAAAGGTACTTTTTATAAAAGGTACTTTTTATAAAAGGTACTTTTTATAAAAGGTACTTTTTATAAAAGGTACTTTTTATAAAAGGTACTTTTTATAAAAGGTACTTTTTATAAGAGGTACTTTTTATAAAAGGTACTTTTTATAAAAGGTACTTTTTATAAAAGGTACTTTTTATAAAAGGTACTTTTTATAAAAGGTACTTTTTATAAAAGGTACTTTTTATAAAAGGTACTTTTTATAAAAGGTATTTTTTATAAAAGGTATTTTTTATAAAAGGTACTTTTTATAAAAGGTACTTTTTATAAAAGGTACTTTTGATAAAAGGTACTTTTTATAAAAGGTACTTTTTATAAATGGTACTTTTTATAAAAGGTACTTTTTATAAAAGGTACTTTTTATAAAAGGTACTTTTTATAAAAGGTACTTTTTATAAAAGGTACTTTTTATAAAAGGTACTTTTTATAAAAGGTACTTTTTATAAAAGGTACTTTTTATAAAAGGTACTTTTTATAAAAGGTACTTTTTATAAAAGGTACTTTTTATAAACGGTACAGAATTTTCAGAAAGTACTTGTTCCAGAATTTTTTATTTCACTAAAGGATCCAACATTCCAAATTTCAAGTTTGAATGACCATTATTTTAGTAAATAAAAAAAAGGACCAAAAGTACACTTTTTTACCCAGTTTACCCCCGTAAAATCTACATTGGCAAAAATCAGCCGTAGGGAATCTTTTTTCCGGGAAGTGAACCGAAATTGCAAATTTCAAGTTTCTAGTACCATTATTTCAGGAGATATAAAAAGTACCAAAAGTACAGTTGTTTACCCCCTTAGAATCAACACTGGCAAAAATCCAGCCTTAGTGGATCTATATTCCGGGAGGTGAACATACAGTCCAAATTTCAAGGCTCTATGACCATTATTTCAGGAGATATAAAAAGTACCAAAAGTACAGATTTTTACCTTTTTTACCCCCATAGAACCAACATTGGCAAAAATCCAGCCTTACTGGATCTAAATTCCATAATGTAAACATACAGTCCAAATTTCAAGTCTCTATGACCATTATTTCAGGAGATATAAAAAGTACCAAAAGTACAGATTTTTACCCCCTTAGAATCAACACTGGCAAAAATCCTGCCTTAGGGGATCTATATTCCAGGAGGTGAACATACAGTCCAAATTTCAAGTCTCTACGACCATTATTTCAGGAGATATAAAAAGTACCACCAGTACAGTTTTTACCCTTTTTACCCCCTTAGAATCAACACTGGCAAAAATCCAGCCTTAGTGGATCCATATTCCGGGAGGTGAACATACAGTCCAAATTTCAAGTCTCTAGCTTCAGCGGTTTGGGCTGGGCGATGATGAATCAGTCAATAAGTCAGTCAGTCAGTCAGTCAGTCAGTCAGTCACATTACTCTTTTATATATATAGATTTGAATTTTTTGAATTAAAATTGGAAATGGGGTAGAGATATCATTCCGTCCGTCTGTCTGTGAAAAGCAAGATGCATTCCAAACTAAAAGAACTGTAAATTTGGTAAATGAGCTCAATCGGATACGTCTGCCTGTGGAAATTAAGACACAGTCTAAACTTAAAAGGCTGTAAATTTTATAAATGAGAAAAATAAACTTTATGACATTCCAGAGATGTTCGTCTGTCGGTCCGTCTGCGGAAAGTAAACTACAGTCAAACCAAATGAGCTACAGTTTCGACATTTTTCTTGAATATGTCTTGTGTTCTTCGGCTGCTAACGTTATTAAATGGTAAAAAATCCAACCAGGGGAAAGAAACTGGGAGGGTGTAAAAGAAAATATGCAATTGTTTCATTAGGGGATCAAGTGTGTATACTCAGTCCTGTTAACACAATCATTAACATTTTTATTAAAGATTTTGTTGGGTCAATATTTTTTTGGTTATTGTTAGATTAAGGTGAAATCAGCTGGACACATTACGAATATTTGATTGTATATTTTACTTTTGTAATATATAAAGTTTATTAAATACAATTTATTTATTTTTTGCGGATTATATTAAAGTCTATATTAAATTAATGTTAAAGTAAAAGTAACTATTTGAGGGAAGGCATTATTTTGTAAGTGAGAAGCTGTATCGATGTGAAACATTCAGATTACACTGTTAAATGCGAAAATGTATTTGGATTAAGACAAATAAAAAATTAACAAGTAAAAAAGTTAAAGTCGGCCTTGCCGAATTTATAGATACCCTCCACAATTTAAAAAAAGATTTTTTGCGAAAAAAAATTCTTTTGAAAAAAAAATTCGCGGAAAAAATTTTTTGGTGAAAAAAAAATTCCGTGAATTTATTTTTTTTTTTGTAAAAAATAGGTTTGTACTCGTAAAACTACCACTCTGTGTCCAATTCTGTTCATATATGCCAACCAGCAGCCAATTTAAAGCATTTTGAATTTTTAGGTTATGTAGAATGTACTAAAATTTTCGAGGTGTTCTTCCATTTTTGTTCATAACTTCTGAACCGCTGAACCGATTTCGCATAAATGCAATACCAACCAACTTAGGACAATAACAAGTGAATGCGTGAAAGTCCCAGTCATATATGTTTAATACTTTGGCCGTGATCATTATTTTCACAGACGGGCAGACGGACAGAGAGACGGACATCGCTAGAATGTCTTAGAATCGATCACTGATCAATAATATATATAGTTTATTGGGTCTCAGACCGATATTTCGATGAGTTACAAACGGAATGACAAACTTATATATACCCTCTATCACTAAGTGTAGGGTATAAAAACACGAATACTTAAAAGATATTTGAAAGAGTCCGGTACGTACGGGCCCTATTTACTTCTAAAGCGGTAAGTTTAAAATATATTCATACGAATTTTTTGCACAATATTAAGAATAGTATAGCGAATAATTCTGCAATACTAAATTAAAAAAAATCACGTTTTTCAACTTATGACTCCTTTGCAGCAAATGAGCGATATGTAGAATAAAGCATGTAAGAGGTAACACACGAAGCATATTAATGCTAAGACTATTGGAGACCAGTCATAATTTCCAAAAGCATTCGTTTATCCCTGCAAATTTCTCTCATTTTCTATCGTTCTTAAACATTGTTATGACAATAGTAGCCCCGGTGAATACTATAGTATATGAGTACCAAGAGTAATTGTTAATGTTTTCTCGTATTTGTATCCTCTACTCAGGGGTATGTGGTATATATTAATTTTACATTCCATTTGTAGCGCGTCGAAATATCGGTCAATATATAAAGCTTTCTAGCAATGTCGGTACAAATGTCACACAAATGACACTGCTGTCATTTGTGTATGAGACAATTTTGGGAGTTTCTTTTCAAAAAAGTAAAAAAATATAAAATATAAATTAAATTTTGACCATTTTTGAAGAGGTTATGAGTTAAAAAAGTAAAGGTAATGGAAAAAATTTAAATTTTTGAAAATTTATTATTTTTTTAAAAAGTAACCAAAACTGTAAAATTGGAAAAAGCTTAAGATAACACATTTCAAAGTGGATGATTTTTCATGAAATGACCCATATACTTTATAGGTTCTAGGTGTTACAAACGGAGAGAAAAGCTTATCCCTCTATTACTTAACCACCATCACTTCAAAAATTGATTTACATTCACGTTAAATTTTTACTAAAAGCATTTTGCATCATATGCAGGGTACTCAATAATTCGTCCAGGTCGAATTGTTACTTATTTTCCATGTTTGTTCTTCTTTCCACACACATATATTTTCGTTTACGCGTAATAATTTTTAAAAAATTTCGTTATTGCTATAAAACAAAAATCTTAATTGTCTGACACTAGCAGAATAATTGCTTTGAGACTTGTTGTGTAAAATATCAAAGTAAATGTATGTAGTATCTACAAGTGAAATTAAAAACTTTTTATTTTATGACATCCTTAAAGTAGTACTATGTACTTTTACAATTTTTAATAATATCTTCGTGTTTTAATTAACTTTCCTTATATGAATATTATATATTAAAAAAAACTTATGTTTTGTTATTAAAAGAACACGTTAAATAGGTGGTGCATTCCGTGCCAAATCGGACACTTTAATATATATTTTTTTATTTTCGCCATTTTTTACAGTTTGACGTGCACTCTACACAGTTTGACGCAGACTCTGTTAACTTTAATAAAATGGGTAAATTTAAGTTGAATATTACGCATTTTGTGTTAATATAAGCACAAAATGCATAAAAAAATGTAAACAAATTAAACACAGCAAATAATAAATATTATCCGTTAATTCAAATATTTTACACGCAAATGTGTAAATGAAATTGTCGAGCAACAAATACATATGAGGCAATCCATACCAAATGTCCCGCTACAGAAAAACATGTGTCCCATGAATTTCTGAATAATTGTGTGGGTAGCCCTATATGAAACAAATAAATTTGCGTTTTTGGTTTTTTAATTTTTCAAAAACTGGGCTTAGGAGGCGTGGTCAAATATTGGAAAAATGGTCAAACTTGTATCGAGTTGCCTTGATTAAATATTTATCAAATTGAAACGGAATGCACCACGATCTCAAAAATGTCCATTACTGTATAGTTTTATATGGGCTATCGATTAAATTTTTTTTTTGGAAAATTTTCAGAACCCGTTCTGAAATTTTTCATTCTTTAAAAAAGTCAATCTTTTTTTCATCAATTTTTTTTTTTCATCAAATTTTTTTTTTTCATAAATTTTTTTTTTTTCATCAAACTTTTTTTTCATAATTTTTTTTATCAAATTTTTTTTTTTTATTTTCATCAATTTTTTTTTTTCATTAATTTTTTTTCATCAAATTTTTTTTTCATCAAATTTTTTTTTTTCATAATTTTTTTTCTATCATACGTTTTTCATAATTTTTTTTTCATCAAATTTTTTATCATATTTTTTATTATCAATTTTTTTCTCATCAAAAAATTTTTTTTTTCATATTTTTTTTTCATCATTTTTTTTACATCAAAAAACATTTCTTTTCGTCAAGAAAATTCATCAAAAACTTTTATTCATCAAAATTTTTTTTCACCAAAAATTTTGGGTTCATTAAATTTTTTTTAACATAATTTTGTTTGTCGTGAAAAAAAATAATTTTTTTACCAAAACTACTTTTACACCAAGTCTAAGCTTTTCGCATAAAAATTTTCCATTTGTTTATCAAATGTACATAAAACAAGTGAGAGTGTTATATTCTTTGGTGCCGAATCTTCTATACTCTCCAAAATGTAAAAACACTTTTTTGCACTTATTTTTGCACTCACTTACGAAATATACAGCTCTTTTGGTTTTTTAATAGGGTCCTCGACTGATATTTCAATTCGTTTTGAATTGAATAGCAATGTAAAATAACATTATTTTTTCAAAAAAAAACTTTGCTTTGGCAAGTACACCCAAATCTTCCGCAAAACATTATCATGATTTAATGTTTTGGACAAGGGTACAAAATTCGCAGGCATTTTTTAAAGTACCCGAGTAAAAATTTTAATATGTCGTCACATAAAATTATATAACTTTTGATCTGTCCTCGAATACAATTAGATATAATTTTATCCCAAAAATGGTGGATAGAATTGCATTAAATTGGATTCATTAATATCTTATTTTATTCATTTGTATATAGTTTGATACAATTTTGTCCGAAATTTGTCTCTATCCAATGGCATCAAATTATATGTGATTGGATACAATAAGATCCAATTATATCTAATTGTATAAAATTTTATTGGGTTATAGTGAATTTTTTTTTTGGTTAAAATAACATACATCACAGGTCAACGATACATACACCAAAAAAAGTTTGTGTACGCTTCGAACCAGAAGATGTAGTTTATCAAACTGTAAAAATACTTGTAAAATTTTTAAATTGTAAAAAAAAACTTAGAAAAATTTTAAACTGTAAAAAATCTTAGAACAATTTCAAACTGTAAAAAAACCTTTTTTTAACATATATGGTTATACATATATGACATCTCCTAAGGAATATATAATTACCCAGCAAAAAATAAGGGAAGTAGTCCAAATCAAACCACTTCTGAAGTACTCCAAAAAAAGCAGTTAACCCCTGATTTATTATTCAAATGGAAATACTTTTAAACAACTTCCAAAAATTGATATATAATGTCATAAATTATGGCTTGCACCACTTCCAAATATAGACATTAGTATGCACTTCCTCACTAAAGAAATCTCCACTTTAAAACTTCATTAAAAAATTTGGAAATTATCAATAATTATTTAATAAATATTGGTTATTTTACAAATGCTTTATATTTAAAAATTACATGAAATAATTCAATTAAGGAATGTATTAATAAATTATATTAAGCTTCTTACGTATAGTAAGGAAAAATCATGAAAATTCAGAATATTAGGTTTGATTTTTGTTTTCTATAGCTTTTTCCTACAGCTTTTTATTTGGTAATATCCAAGTTTATGACTATTATAAACTCGGTTTTAGCAATAGCACTGTTTTCGCATAACCGTATATACGCCCGCCTATACAAATTTTAAACTATCCATGCTTACACTCAGAAAATTATGTAAGTTACTACATGTTAGTTGTTTGTATATTTTACAGTAGTTAGTTATTTTCAACTAAAAAGTCAGTTGTTTTTGTATGAAAAATGTCAAACAACTATTTCTGTTAGTTATTTTAATTAGTTTTTTTGAGTAACTAACAAAAAAGTACTGTGATGTAGTAACAGTTATTTAAAGTAGTTAATTTAATTTTTTTTATCTCTGAAAAATTTTCAAAGATTTTTGCCAAAAAATAAATTTTTGGTTTTTTTATTTTTCACAACTTTAAAAAAAAAAAAAAAAAAAACTTTGAAAAAATTTGGTCTTCATTTTTTTCTGAAAAATTTTTTGACAAAAAAAAATATTTGTAGATTTTTTATTTTTACTACATTTTAGTTGTTTTGACTACAAATGTAAGTAGTTTTTTATTTTTACTACATTTTAGTTGTTTTGACTACAAATGTCAGTTGTTTTTTGTCAGTTAAAATAACTAATATTGTTAGTTGATTTAACTGAAAAAGTAGTTGACCCCAAAACAACTTACAAAGTAGTGATTTTAACTGACATTTTCAGTTGATTTTACTAACATAATTTTTTGAGTGTATTTTTAACTTGTATAATTATTGGCATTAAATTTAAGTTTTGATAAAAAGTTCGCATTTGAAAATAAAATGTTTTTTTCCGTGTTTGCTTAAATAAACTTTGACATTCAACAAAAGTGGTGCCAAAAAAAAATTTAAATTTTAATGTTAAAATATAAACGGTTACGCGAAAACAGGACTAATGTTTCTTGCTATCAAAAAATATGGTTAAACGAATCATAAAACAATGTTTCAACTAAACCGTGTTTTACCATAGCAATGCGAATGTGCTATAATCCCGTATTCTCATACACGTCTTTTAATTTTAAATTAAACGACTCGTTTAGTATTTATTCCATTACAACGAAATGACACTATATGGTAATAGAATGATGAGCTAAAACGAGTCGTTTAATTTGAAACGAGTCGTATGCGATTCCTACTTTTTTTTTCCTTTCTTTTTCTTTCTTTTTTTTTCTTTTTGAAATTTGTTCTGGGTGGGGGTAATTTCCCCTTCCCCCCCCTGTACCCGCCCTTGTTATTTTATTTTTAATACATTTTTATTGTTTTGACTACAAATGTTAGTAGTTTTTACTACATAAGTCAGTTGTTTTTTGTCAGTTAAAATAACTAACATTGTTAGTTGATTTAACTGAAAAAGTAGTTGACCCCAAAACAACTTACAAATTAGTTATTTTAACTGACATTTTCAGTTGATTTTACTAACATAATTTTTTGAGTGTAGTGTTTAATCACTTCTTAAATATACAATATTATGCATTCGCAATGAAGTGGTTAATAAGTATAGTAAAAAATTCAAAGTTATAGAATAGTATGAAGACCACTTCATATGTACTGAAAAACGAGTTGAAACAACTACTTACTTGCTGCGACAACTATATGAAAATGTAATGAGATATTCAGTAGATATTCACTACTCCAGAAGCAGTAGAAGTCCTTTTTATCATTGTTCTAAGTAATGTTTTTTTTTGCTGGGTATATACCCAGCAAAAAAAGTGCGGAGTACTTCTATTTGGAGTGCTTTAAAACTATAACAAATGTAATGAAATACAACAAAAATAACAAAAAACACAAGAAAAAAGCACACAAACAGTTTTTTCTACTCCATAAAAAGTTGTTATTCAGCACTTAACTCATTACCTTCCGCGACACTCCCATACAAAAGTAAGTAGATATTCAGTAGATAAGAAGTACTCCGAGCTTTCAAACAACTTCCAACTACTTCCACGGAGTAGTTCTTTTCTACTGAAAATCTACTTACATTTGTATGGGAGTGTCGCGGAAGGTAATGAGTTAAGTGCTGAATATCTATGTATTCTGAATATCTATGTATTCACAAAAAAACTGTTTGTGTGTTTTTGTCTTGTGTTTTTTGTTATTTTTGTTGTATTTCATTACATTTGTTATAGTTTTAAAGCACTCCACTGAGAAGTGGTAATGACTTTTTTTGCAGGGTATTTAATGCTCTCGAAAAAAATAAGTTTAGTTTAATATATAATTTTATATAATTAAAGGTGACGTAATATATATTTTTATATAAAATGAAGTTATGATACTTGTGCCTTGGCGCTATGAAAAAACCCCCAATGAAATATCCGCCAAACAGAAAAATGAAAAAATCCCCAAAAAAAAAATGCTAAAATTTTATTTGGGGATTTTTTTATTTATTTTGGGGGTTGTTTCATTATAGATTTTGGGGTTTTGTTCATTATGAAACAAGCCCCAAATGAAAAAAGAAATAAAAAAAGGCGTACGGACATAGCGCCCAAGGTCTTATCGCCCAAAACCGTAAATGTCATATCGCCCAAACTGCGACATATAGCCCAAAATGATAGGTCTAAAAATGTTATTTCTCCCAAAACAAAGTTGTCAAAAAATCCAAAATATTGCGAAATGTCGAAATTACGACTTCTATGATTTTTTTTTTTTGTAATAAAGTTTTTCTGCGTAGCCGGCCTTCGGCCGGGCTGTAAGATTACATACCCCATGCATTAAACCCACCTTATGTAATTTTATATAATAACATCAACCATATTTATTTATATCGGAATTATTATCAAATAATATGTAATTACATATAACTCCATATGAAAATTAAGAAAATCTGTTAACTTATATGTAATCATTAGGGCAAGTACTTTCAAGCATCTAAAAAACGAAAATATGTGCCTATAATATGCGTCTAAAAATTCAAAATATGCACTAAAAACTTCAAAAATATGCATTTAAAAATTATTGTTTTTACATAAATTAGGCTTTGTCAAATACTTTAAGGCTCTCGACAATTCTTAAAAATGATTTATTGAGTGCAAACAATTTTTAATTATTAAATATTTTTTTACTTAAGAAGTTTTTTCGTTAAGTCACTAAATATTGCTGAAGTTAAAAATTTTATAAAAAAACAAGTAGAAAAGTTAAATTCGACTTTGCCGAATCTATGAATACCCTCCACAATGCATTTTTTTAAAGGGTAGTACATTTTTTAACGTGAAAAAATTAACAATTTTGATTAGAAATATTATATTTTGAGTAAAAAAATCTTTTTTTGTCATTTAAAAAAAAAAATACTATTTTTTTTTGAGTGTAAAACTTTTTTCGAGTATAATGTTTTTTTACTGTAAAAATATTTCGGAGTGAATGCACGTACGTATGTACACAAAATATTGTCATTTTTGTAAAAAAAAACTAATTTTTTTTTTGTGTAAATTTTTTTTTGAGTGTAAAATTTTTTTGAGTGTAAAATTTTTTTTGAGTGTAAAATTTTTTTCGTGTGTAATTTTTGAGTTACCAATGCTTTTAAAACTAAAAAAGTTTAAAAAGCATTGCTTTAAAATTAAACAAGTTTGAAAAGCATTGTTTAGTTTCCACCAATGCTTTTTAAATTTGTTAAAACACGTGGCATTTAAGATGAAACAAATCTGAAATTCAGGGTTTTGCTTATAACTTTTGAACCACTGGACCGATTGAGCTGAAATTTAAAACCAAACAGACCCGGAGAACGGCAAAGATACATGTCAAGCTTCAGTAGTCTAATTATTGTCTTTCGGAAGTTATCGTGTTTTTTATCGTAAATTCGCGAAACACCCTTGCCGAAATTTACTCTTTTGCTCATAACTTTTGAACCACTGGACCGATTTGGCTGGATTGCAATACCAACCTGACCAGGTAAATGACAAACATATATGCCAAACTTCAGTAGCCTCTGTAAAGTCTTTCAAAAGTTAGCGTGTTTTCTACGGACGGACGGACAGACAGACAGACGGACGGACGGACGGACATCGCTAGATCGACTTAAAATCGATCGAGGATCATAAATATATATACTTTATGGGGTCCTAGACCAATATTTCGAGGTGTTACAAACGGAATGACAAACTTATATATACCCTCTATCACTAGAGTGGAGGGTATAAAAAATATTAAGGGATATGTCACAGACTCAATTCCGTTCGGATTTGAAAAAAAGTGGTTTACTCGTAAAACACAAAACGAATATTATTTTTTCGGAATGAAATCACTTTCAAAAATCAAAGTGGAATTGAATTGCATAAAAGTGGTTTCGTTCCGAAAAAAATTATTCGCTTTGCGTTTTACGAGTAAACCACTTTTTATACCCTCCACTCTAGTGATAGAGGGTATATATAAGTTTGTCATTCTGTTTGTAACTCATCGAAATATCAATCTGGGACCCCATAAAGTATATATATTCATGATGCCCGATCGATTTTAAGACATTCTGGCGATGTCCGTCTGTCCGTCTGTCCGTCTGTCCGTCTGTCCGTCTGTCTGTCTGTCTGTCTGTGGAAAATGCTGTCGCGGACAAAATATTGCACAGAGATGACTGAAACTTAACATATTTATTGGAAGTTCTCCCGAGAAGTTTGGTATTGCATTTGAGCGATATCGGTTCAGCGGTTCAAAAGTTATGAACGAAAATATAAGCACACCTCAAAAATTTCAGTACATTCAACATAACCTAAAAATACAAAATGCTTTAATTCGGCTTCTGGTTGGCATATGTGAACATAATTGAACACCAAATGGTATTTAAACAAGTACAAACACAAAAAAAAAAATCGCGGATTTTTTTTACCAAAATTTTTTTTCGCGAAAATTTTTTTTTAAAAAATTTTTTTTTTTTTTCAAAAGTAATTTCCTTTTAAATAAAGTTTTTTGCAATAATCTTTTTGAAATTGTGGAGGGTATCACTACATTCGGCAAGGCCGAATTTAACTTTTTTACTTGTTTCAAATCCGAACGGAATTGAGTCTGTGACATGACCCTAAAATACAATATTTTTCTAGAACAAGTTATTTTTCAATACTTTTTGTTCTCTATTCTAAAAAAAAAAAATATTTATTTTAAATTTTTTTTTAGCCTATTTGCGGTATTTTCCGATTTTTAAGCCAAAGAGTTAACTCAAAAGTCCAATTTATATGAAAATATGCAAAAATATGCATTTATACCAAAATATGCAAAAATATGCAACTACAAATCAATGTCATTTTATTGCAAATTCATTGATTCGGATAGATATTTATTTATGTTATGTTTACAATGCTGAGAAAAAGTATGCATTTTCATGAAAGTACTTGCCCTAGTAATCATATAATGTTTTATTTGATTGGATAAAATTATATACGTCTATATATACTTGTTTTTACTCGGGTATCCACACAAAAAATTCAGACATGTGTTTTTCGTTTTTTTTTCTCGAGAAAATCACGTTTGAATTTTAAATGTTGTAATTTGCTTGTATTTTCTTGTTTAAACATTGCGGATGAGTATTACATACAAGTAAATTACAAAATTGTTATGAAATTTAAAATTCAAATGCAATTTTCTCGAAAAAAATGAAAAACACATGTCCCAATTTTTTTGTGTGGATAGACAAACATCTAAACTTAAAAAAAAAACCAATGATGGGTACCAATACCTTTTCGATACCAATACCCGTTAATACCAATTCAAATTGAACAATACCTTTATTTGTGCGATACCAATACCGATAAAAAACCAATACCGATTCCCCACTACCAATACCAATTAAAAACCAATACTTTTATTCTTCAAAACCAATACCAATGAAAAACCAATACCAATTCATTTTTTTCTACTTTCGCATCGGTTTTGTTTCGGTTTTTTGTGTTCTTATTTTCGTTTGTTTTAATTTTGACGTCAAACATTTTCTTTCCATCACATTATTAGGTTTTACCTGACTAACGAATTGCTACAGATGTTCACAAAAGATGTTAAATATATCGATCAGTAATCGTTTGCATGCAATGTCATATAACAAAAAGGATTTAGCTACTTGAATTTTAGAAGCCATAAAAATATAAAACAAAAATTTTTTTGTCACGTTACGTGATTTTTATGACCCATAATAAAAGTAGATCTCAAAAAATTTAGACCTTTTCTGTGATGAAATTTTTTCTTTTGCGAACATTGTCAATATTTGTTATACATATATTGAATGTCACTGCACTGTTCTTTGCGTTATAAAAAAATACTAATGCCCTTTTTTTTGGAAATCCCAAAATTTTAAACAAGAAGTCGTTACAAAATTATATGTCACAACACCAGAATCCAGAAAAAAAGTTTGTTTTATTAGAGGCACAGTCATATTATAAAAGAATTTAAGAACGCATAAGTGCGGTTCACACTTGCTATTTTTGAGAGTTTAAGGTAGGGTTATATAGTCGCCACAAAAAGTCGACTTTTCGACTTTTTTCAATTTCTAAAAAGTCGATTTTTCGACTTTTTTCAAAATTTAAAAAGTCGACTTTTCGACTTTTTAAAAAGTTTACTTTTTTTGACTTTCGACTTTGTTCGGCTTGTCGACTTTTTTCGACTTTTCGACTTTTTTCGACTTTCTTCGACTTTTTAACTTTTTTCCACCTTTTCCAACTTTGAAAAAGTCGATTTTTTTGTAAATAAAAGTTTAGTTTTGATTTGTTGTAAGCATTTAGGTGCTATTTTTTTTAGTTGTATTTTATTTATCAAAAAAGTCGAAGAAATCGAAAATGTTGAAAAGGTTGAAAAAATCGAAAGCAAAAGAGTCGACCCTATCACTGAGGTGTTAAAAATAATCAAAAATATTGGTAAATATTGAACTTAACACTTTCTAACTCATGAATTTGGCATTGACATTTTTATTTCACATACAAAATACATGGAAATACCAACAGCTTCAGTTGTTATTAAACTCGGCTCTCATTTGAATTTTTTTCAGAAGAAAGAAATTATTTTCATCTGGCAAAAGTAAAAAAAAAACAAAAAAAAAACTCGAAAAAAGTCGAAAAAAAGTCGAAAGCAAAAGTCGACTTTTCGACTTTTTAAGAACAAAAAAGTCGATTTCGACTTTTCGACTTTTTCATACAAAAAGTCGATTAACCGACTTTTCGACTATAGAACCCTAGTTTAAGGGCTACGTGTTTAAAAAATTATTTGTTCTGTATCCATTACGTTTTTATTCCGTTACTGGTGTTTTGTTAAACAACTTCTTTAAGGTCGTAAGTGTGAACCCCATATAAGAAAAAAAATTTGCCTGTGTAATTGCAAAAAGATCTAAAATCGAAAAAGGGGCCCCTGCACGATAACCCATTTCGATCAACTTTTTCAAAAAAATATTTATGTATGAAAAGGATGAAATTCAGGTATATTTTGTTACATATATTAAGTCTCATCTTTCTGCGATTAAAAAATATCTCCGCTTGACCACCGCAATTTATATGTGCATTAAATGCAATTTGCATCAGCACAGAAATTGTTTCAAGCATAACAAGTTGAAATACAGGCTTTTCTGGAATAACTGAAAATTAAACATTTTTTTTGACAAAATTTTTGAGATCTGCCGGTGCTATTTTCTCTAAAAAAGTACTTTTTTCCAAAAAAGGAAATATAAAATTGAATCTTGGTCCAAATGGGTTAAGCATGTACTATTTAGTTCAAAATCTTACTTAATTCTAAATGCAGAAACTGCTAAAAAATAAAAGCTTTTATTTGGTAGAAATTTTTATAAAATTTCCTTTTTTTCAATTTTTCTCAAAAGAGATAAAATTAAAACGCCTTAAAATATATATTGGTGTAAACCACTTATGGTTGGCTTTAACTTTAATTTTATTATTATTATTTAAAAAAAAAAAACGAAAAATAAGTTCTTCTCGCATTGGTACAGTGGATGTAAAAACTGACCAATAAAAATTAGGTAATTTGTTACGCATTTGAGATTATCGAAAATCAAGGAAGTTTTTGTTTTTTATACCCTCCAAATATAAATATATAAGTGGTATTCACGTCAGCAGTTTGTGAGTATGTGGGTAAGATTGACGATTGTACAATGGTCAATCTAACCCACACACCATCAATATAATTGGATATTGAACATAATATTGCGTCGTCTGTAGGTACCTTAACTCTACAATTTTATCATTGACGGTATTCACATCAGAACTTCTAACTCTTGCAAATTGCTAAATGCAACATTTATTACAACAATAACACACAATTATTTTGTATTTTATACCCTCCTACTACAGTATGTAGTCTTTTCATGTGTAACGCATCGAAATATTGGATACACAATAATTTAAATAATGATAAAATTGTTATGCTTTAGTGCACAAAACAGAATAAAATTAACTTGTAACCTTTACCGCGAGGGGCAAGGAGTCCATCAACTCACCCACCCCAAATGTTTTTACATAGTGGAGGGTATAAAAAATTCGGAACAGGCGAATTGAACACTCACTTGTTTTATATTCCATGTGTTTGTTGTAAATTTTGCATTTCGCACTTTGAAAGAGTAAACGTTTCTGCGATTTTTAGAAAAATTATTTTAGAATGTATTCTAAAGACTATTGCAATAGGAATCTGCTCCAAAAAATTTTCCTGGGTTATTAACCGAATCTGAAAAAAAAATTAACTCAACCATAAAAAAAAAATATTTAAAATTTAGTTTTTGGAAGGCTGTTTTTTTAATACACAATCAGAACAAAATATAGAAAACCAAAAATAATAAAACAACCAATCAGAAAAAATAAACACCAAAAACAATGACTACTGCGACTCAAAATTTTAAAAGTCGATTTTTGAGGACTTGTGGTGAGGCTGTTTAAATTTTAATTTAGATATAAAAACGAAATTAATAATATAACAAATGCTTTTTACATCATTAATAAGAGGTTCAAATTAGAGATGAGCGCGTGAGTGATTTTTGACTCACACTCACTCACCCTTACGAGAGCATATTTTTTCTACAAGCATATTTTTTCTACTCACACTCACTTACAATCACGTGAGTAAATTTAATACAACTCACACTCACGTGCACTCACACAAGATTCACTCACACTCACGTTGACTCACAGCCACGAAACTCTTATTTATAAAAAAAAAATTTAAAAACTAAATTTAAAAAATCTTACAAAATTTTAAGCAAAATTTTAAGTTCAGCGTAATTTTACAATTTTTTCGGACGAAATCTTAAGTTTAGCCAAATTTTAAAGATTTTTTGTTGGTTTTTCTGGTACAAAGGAAAATATGAAGACAAAATAAATCACGCAAACTCACGCAAAAAAATCGACTTACGCAATTTTTCCCCCACTTACAATCACGTGAGTAAAATTGAATTCAGTCACACTCCCGCGTGAATCACGCTCTAATCTGCTCATGTGCCCATCTGTAGTTCAAATACCCTTGCCTATCAAATTTTTTAAAGAAAAAATACTAAAAAACGTCCTTAATATTAGAAAAATAAAAAAAATAAATATAAATCATTCTTCAAAAATCCACCAAGCCCGATCGATGGCTAAAAAACAAAAAAAAAAAATAAAAACTAACTCTGGGGCGGATAGAAAGACGACGTAAGTTAAATTAATTAATATTAACGACAAAACCTTTTGCATACAAATTCCAAAACCGATTCGAGGCTAAAACCAATACCCAATACCTAAATAATTCAATACCAATACCGAAACCTATACCAATTCAACAAAAAATGAAAACCAATACCAATACCAATACTAATATAATTTTAAAAACCAATACCAATACCAATACTTTTATCGAATTGGTACCCATCCTTGAAAAAAACTAACTAAAAAAAAAGTAGCCCGATTCTTCACAAATTTACTTTTTTAAAAAATTAAAAATTTCAGGACGGGTTCTGAAAATTAAAAAAAAAAAATAATCGATAGGCCATACAAGACTATAAAAGAATGTAAATTTTTGAGATCGTTTTTCATTCCGTTTTAATTTGATAAATATCACCGCTCAACACTCATTTTCCGGTTTGAATTCTGATGATCAATTTTAGTAGACTTTGATCTCTTGATTCCAAATCTGTTCTCCAAATTTCCCATTACGTCCAGATTTTTAGTTATTCACGGTTGAAAATGCGAAAAATGACTATTTTTGCATTATTTGAAAGCCTGCACAGCAGCCATTCAGTGGAATACAAATCTGGTATAAAGTGCAAAAGTATAATTTGTCTATGGTCTCCAACATAGAAAACAATTTTTTTCTAATTATTGCGTTTGGTTGGGTTATACTTGCGTCTTAAAATGATACTTTTAAAATTACCATTTTTGTAAAATTTACCTTAGTTTTTTGATATTTTTCAATAAAATAAATATTTTACAAAATTAAGCTTTCTGTGTTATTTTTTGTATAAACCGGAAGATATCTTAAATGGGTTTCAAAGTCTTAAGAAAGAATGAAATTTTGCCTAAATTTTGAGCTCATCGCAGTAAAGATTGATCATCTGGTTTTTGTTGTAGAGCCTTTTAAAAATTGTGCTTTTTCTAATCTTTTTGACAGTGTTTTTTTAAAATGCATATTTGGCCAATAAAAGTGCAACAACTTAAAATTTTTTTGATCATATAATTGAGATTATAGTTCAATTCTACTCTCACGCTTTATACCAGATTTTTATTCCACCCAAAAAAGGCAAAAATCGCGTTTTTTCGCATTTTCAACCGCGAATAATTAAAATTCTAGACGTGGTGAAAAAATTTGGAGCACGAATTTGGAATCAGCGAGTCAAAATCTTTAAACATTTTATATGAAACTTCAAACTGGAGCCAAAAACCTTCGATTTGTTGAGCGGTGTATTTAATCAAGGCAACTAGACAAAAATTTTACCATTTTCGAATATTTGACCACGCCTCCAAAGCCCAGTTTTTTTGAAAAATTGAAAAACCAAAAACCCAATTATTTTAGTTCCATATATGGCTATCCTTACAACCTATTTAGAATTTTACGGTACACATGTTTTTTTTTTCGCCGGACATTTGGTGTGGAATGCCTCATATGTTTAATAACTAAAACACCAGATAAAAGTACAAGCTTCCATAGCTCAGTGGTTATTCAAGGGGTGATCTAGCCCTAACGGCCGGCACTGCGACCCTTATGGGTCTTTTGTGCCACCAAGCTCAGTGGTTAAGTAGTGTTGTTTCAAATCAGGAGGTGGCGAGTTTGATACTGGCTGGTGCCGTATGTTTTTTTCTTGCTATATTTTATTCACCTCTATTTTGTTTAAATTGACCACTTGTGGTCACTTTAAACCGCTAGTGGTCAATTTAAATAAAATAAAGGTGAATAAAATATATTAAGAAAAAAACGTACGGCGCCAGCCAGCATCAAACTCGCAACCTTTCGATTTGGAACAACACTACTTAACCACTGAGCTACGGAAGCTTGTACTTTTGTTTGGCGTTTTAGTTATTAAATATGTGTGTATGTATGCTGTTCGACAATTTTATTTACACATTGTGTGTAAAATATTTGAATTAACGGATAACATTTAAGTATAATTTTCTGTGTTTAATTTGTTAACAAAAATTTACCCAATTTATAATAGTAAGTTTACAAGCATTTTTTAAAGTGTATATAATAAAGCAATGTAAATTTTATTCACGGAATTTTTTTTTCTCGATTTTTTTATTTTTTGTTTAGATATTAATTTATGAAAAAGTGTAAAATGCGATACATTAAAAACACAAAAATTTTCGTAAAAAAAAAAAAATATTTCTTTGCGGAATTTGTATTTTTTTTGCGAAGAAAAACAATGCATTTTTAAAATTTATATTTAAAAACTATCCTAAACGCATAAAAATTTTATTTTTGCGAGTAGCACAGTGTTAATAGTAGGAATGAGATTTTCATGCACTAAAAAATTGAAAACATGCGCTAAAAATTCAAAATATGCAGTAAAAAAACTAAAAATATGCACTTAAAAATAAAATGTGTACAAACAAAATCTTGTTTTAATAGGAAAAACTTCTTAAAAAGCAAAAAATAACATCGGGTTTAAATAGTAACATTTCAAACTTTATAAAAGCAAGATTTTTTTTAGAAATTAAGTCAAACTAAGGTAACAAGAAGAACATTTTATTTTTTTTATTTTCAAAATAAATTTTTAAAATTTAAAATAGTTTTTGAAACAAATAAATTTCAATTTGTGTTTTTGCTAATTTATGCCAAAATATACAAAAATATGCTTTTTAAAGTTGGAAATATACACAAAATATGCATTTAAAACCAAAAAATGCAAAAATGTGCATTTTCACTATAACATGCAAAAAATATGCAAAAACAAATTAATGCCATTTTAACGAAAATTTCTTGATTCGGAAAGATAATTGGTCGATATCGTTTTTAGACTATAGACTAAAAACATGCATTTGCATGGAAATCACATCCCTGGTTATTAGTAAGCTAATAATATTTTCTGCAAATGCAGCAAATATTTGTAGAACATTTTAATCCTTAAAATTAAAAAAAAAAAACCCAAACCACCCTTGGAGCTACGTTAAAAAAAAAAATAGTAAATAATTGAAATAAATCCATTGAATTAAAGAAAATCCGATTTTTATTTAAAAATATTTTTTTTAAATTTAAATTCTTTGCAATTTTTTTTGGGGTTATTAAAACATATTTTTTCTATTTAAGTCAATAACTTATTAAACCTTTGTGCCTTGTAAATCTTCTTTGCAACGACTTATTCCCAATTTTGATTTCCTTTTATTTATAAACAGGAAATCAACAAAAAAATATTTACTCCCCTTTGGGCTAAATATTTTTTTCTATCTACATTTTGTATTTTTGTTTTTTTTTTTTCAAACAACACCCAGTTTTATGGTTATAAATCTTATGGTTAATTAAAACATAAAAAAAACATAGAGGAAGATATAAAAAAATAATATTTGTATGTGTATTTATTTTATTATTGTAAATTTGATTTCAATTTTCTTATTTTATTGTACATTATTTTTATGGCAAACATTTTTAAGGCAAATTTTGAATATAGGCATAAATATTTAAATATCCTTTATGTTATGGGAATTATTAAAAACAAAAAATCGTATATACATATATGGGCTATTTCACGTCAACGGGAGACCCCCCCCCCGCCCCCAAAATTCTATTGGTCGTAGAGAGTGAGCCAATATGGCGGCGCGAATCGGGATTCCCCGATCGGGATATGCTGAAAACTAATGAAGGAGTTGTAGGATTTTTCTGAAATTTGTTATCAGGAGGTTAATTTATTTTCATTCAGATTTCAAAAATTCAAAATGGCGGATCCAATATGGCGGATGATTTTTTCGAGGTTTTCGCGTTCAAATAAAACTCGGTTTCCGGGTGTATTATGGGTCACTAAACAAGATTCTGATTTTAGATTTCCAAAATTCAAAATGGCGGATCCAATATGGCGTTTTTTTTATATGTTTTTAATTTCGATTTTCTTGAAACTTGGTATCCGGGGGCTATTTGGGACGCTGATTTCGAATTTTTATTCAGATTTTAAAAATTCAAAATGACGGACTCAATATGGCGGACGGTTTTTTTTTAAGTTGTCGCATTAAAATAAAAATCGGTTCCCGGGTGTATTAGGGGTCACTAAACACGATTCTGAATTGAGATTTCCAAAATTCAAAATGGCGTATCCAATATGAAGTTTTTTTTTTTTTTTTTAATTTCGATTTCCTTAAAACTTGTTATCCGGGGGTTATTTGGGACGCTTATTTCAAATTTTTATTCAGATTTTAAAAATTCAAAATGGCGGAACCAATATGGCAGATGATTTTTTTTTAATTGTCGCATTTAAGTTAAACTCCATACCCGGGAAAATTATGAGTCACTTAGTACGAATCTGACAGCAGGTTTTCCAAATTCAAAATGGCGGATCCAACATGGCTCTTATATTTTTTTTAATAACGATTTTTAAATCTGATGTCAGATTTGTACTAAGTGACTCATAAAACTCCCGGGTATCGAGTTTAACTTAAATGCGACAATTAAAAAAAAAATCATCTGCCATATTGGTTCCGCCATTTGAATTTTTGAAATCTGAATAAAAATTTGAAATAAGCGTCCCAAATAACCCCCGTATAACAAGTTTCAAGGAAATCGAAATTAAAAAAAAAAAAATAAACGTCATATTGGATCCGCCATTTTGAATTTTGGAAATCTCAATTCAGAATCGTGTTTAGTGACCCCTAATACACCCGGGAACAGATTTTTATTTTAAAGCGACAACTTAAAAAAAAACCGTCCGCCATGTTGAGTCCGCCATTTTGAATTTTTAAAATCTGAATAAAAATTAGAAATCAGCGTCCCAAATAGCCCCCGGATACCAAGTTTCAAGAAAATCGAAATTAAAAACAAATAAAAAAAACGCCGTATTGGATCCGCCATTTTAAATTTTGGAAATCTAAATTCAGAATCGTGTTTAGTGACCCATAATACACCCGGAAACCGAGTTTTATTTGAACGCGAAAAACTCGAAAAAATCATCCGCCATATTGGATCCGCCATTTTGAATTTTTGAAATCTGAATGAAAATTTGAAATAAGCGTCCCAATAAACCCCCTGATAACAAATTTCAGAAAAATCCGATAACTCCTTCATTATTTTTCAGCATATCCCGATCGGGGTATCCCGATTTGAGCCGCCATATTGGCTCACTTACCATTGGGTTCAACTTCCGCCACTCAGCTTTCAAAAGTAGAGATCATTGGCTAAATTTTAAGCCATAATACAACTCTCTAAGACCAATAGAATTTTGGGGGCGGGGGGGGGGGGGTCTCCCGTTGACGTGAAATAGCCCATATATTATGGCGGCACGAATAATGACCATTTTTAAAATTTATTCAATTATCGGGCAAATTGTTAAGTCTAGCATGTTTATGACATATATAGAAAAACACAAGACTTGTAAAGACTTTTAGTTTTACAAAAGTTGTTTATTGAAAAAAAAAAATTATACAAAAATGCAAGACTTGTTACGACTTCAAGTTTAACAAAATTTGTTTGCTCCCAGAAATAGCAAGCCAACATTTTTCACACACAAAATAAAAAAAAATAAAATCAATACGCTAGCAAACCTTGCGAATTTGCCAGACCGTTGCAAAACTGAGCAAAAACCGCATTACAATTGCTTATGATTTAAGATTTCTTTCAAAAATATTTAAGTATTTCAATTTTTCATCTGTGGTTGTCATAAGTTATCATTTTATTTAAAATATTTATTTTAAAGTCTTAAAGTCATTTATAAAAAAAAAAAAAAAATATTTGTTTGCCTCCCGTCAAACTTATAATACTAATACATATAACTTTAGGCAATGTAGGATATTCAACAACAACAAAAAAATCATATGTTTATGTTTGATTCAACGCCTCTGGCTGATGTGTATCGTTTTATGCATATTTTCAGTTTTATCTGATTTTAAATTGTTTAGGTAGAGTTGGCGGAAAAATATCGGTTTGCCAATTTGCGAAATTTAAAAAATCAAATCAACCACATTATAGTAACACCTTTTAAAAATTCAAAAAAGTATTCATTGACCGTGAACTTAGGAAGAACACACAAAGCAAATTCTGCAGACCGTACAACCTAACTGATTTAAATCATAAAATATTAAAAATAAAGAGTGTCATCAGAAACATATGAATTTTTTAACAACATTTTTTTTCATTATTTTTTTTCATCAAAAAATTTTTTTTCACCAAAGTATTTTTTTATCAAAAATTAATTATTTTTAATCAAAAAATTATTTTTATCTACATTTTTGTTTTTTGTAAGTAGTATTTTTTCTTTAAATTTTTTATTCTTCAAAAATTTTTTTTTTTTCATAAATTTTTTTTTAACATGATAATGTTTTTAGGCTGGTGTCTAATTTTAAAAGTTGCAGGACGCCACCTCAGTTTGACTATATAAGCTAAAATTAACGAAAAGAAAACAAGAATTATTATTTTCATTTTCTTAATACCAAAAAATTTAATAACTTGGGTTTTTAACTTGGATAATAATTCACCTCGTGGTGAATAAAACCGTTTTTCACCAGCTGGTGAATAAAAAGTAACATAATTATTTTTCAACAACAAAAAAAAAAATTTTTCAATCAATTTTTTTTTTCATCAATTTTTTTTTGTATCAAATTTTTTTGTCCATCAAATTTTTTTTTTCATAAATTTTTTTTTTCATCAAACTTTTGTTTTCATAAATTTTTTTTTTTTCATCAAAAAATTTTTTTTTCATAAATTTTTTTTTTATCAAACTTTTTCTTCATCATTTTATTTTTATCAATTTTTTTTTTTTCATCAAATTTTTTTTTCATCAATTTTTTTTTTTTTATCAAAAAATTTTTTTTTCGCCAAATTTTTTTTTTTCATCATTTTTTTGGCTTTTCATTAATTTTTTTTTTCATAATTTTTTTTTAACCATATTTTTTTTCATTAAATTTTTTATTATAAAATTTTTTCTCACGAAAAAATTTTTTTTTTCATATTTTTTTGTCATAAATTTTTTTTACATCAAAAAAATTTTCTTTTCATTAAAAAAATTAATCAAAAACTTTTTTTCACCAAAAATTTTGGTTTCATTAATTTTTATACCCTCCAACTATTTTATCAATTTTTTTTCATATTTTTTTTCATCAAAAAATTTTTTTTTCATAAATTTTTGTTTTTTTTCATAAAACTTTTTTTTCATCTTTTTTTATCAAATTTTATTTTTCATCAATTTTTTTTCATCAAATTTTTTTTTTTAATCATTTTTTTTTCATAATTTTTTTTTTTCATTATTTTTTTTTTTTTTTAATCAAAAATTTTTTTTTACCAAAATTTTTTTTTGGCTTTTCATCAAATTTTTTTTTCATAATTTTTTTTTATCATTTTTTTTTTAATCAATTTTTTTATCAAATTTTTTTATCAAATTTTTTATTATCAATTTTTTCCTCACCAAAAATTTTTTTTCATATTTTTTTGTCATAAATTTTTTTTACATCAAAAAATTTTTCTTTTCATCAAAAAATTCGTCAAAAACTTTTTTTCATCAAAATTTTTTTTCACCAAAAATTTTGGGTTCATTAATTTTTATACCCTCCAACTATTTCATCAAATAATTTTTTTTTTCATAAATTTTTTTTTTTTTCATCAAACCTTTTTTTTCATATTATTTTTTATCAAATTTTATTTTTCATCAATTTTTTTATACCCTCCAACTACAGTATGGGGGTATACTCACTTTGTCATTCCGTGTGTAACGCATCGAAATATCGGTCGGGGACCCCATAAAGTATATATATTATTGATCAGTGATCGATTCTAAGACATTT